>UXGC01000348.1:0-144445 GCA_900480045.1 Eurytoma adleriae
CGCCTCCGGCAGCCGCCCCCGCCCCCCGCCCACCATAAGCTCGCGCCCGGTGTCACGGTTTCGAGTGCAGTGTCCTCGCGGCGTGCAGGTTCGCCCGCGTCTACACCTTGTACCGGAGTTTGCGTAGGTATCCGTGACAATCGGCCATTTGCATGCGACGCGTTAACTTTAGGAATGTCGCTTTCTTTGTCGGGAGGGAAAAGTTTCGAGTTTAGTTTAACGCTTGTGTCAATTGCACTTTTCAAGTAGTCGGATAACTGTTCATACTTGCTTGCACCGTTTCATAAAAAGCTCCATGTACCACGTATTTGGGATCGTTGAAAAAATTACTAAACCCATTTTAATAAATAACGATCTTGTATAGGTATACGGGCGAAATGAAATAATAAAATGTGTAAATGTTTTTTAAAGATTTTTACTAAGTATTTATTTTTTTTATGATTCTTGACGATTCGTATTGATCGAAAATCAACAAATGACCTGATGAAAAAAATCGAACATTAAATGTGTCATATATCTAAGTCTTCATTTATAACATTTCAAGTTTATAAAAGTAAGTTAGACACCCTTACGAAAAGATAAAATTTAAAAAATATTTAAAATATACGAAACTTCGATTTTAGAGTGATTCAGAAAACTAGACCGCAAGTATTAATCTTCGAACGGTATAATCGAGAGAAATCGCGTCGTAAATACTTTTTCCCGGCAGCAATCAACAAATCAAGCGATACGAGGTCCCATCGAACACCCACGCCTATCGTCCCCCGATCGGCGAGCACGCGTCTCACCACGAGGCGAGCGCATAAAACGAAGGAAGAAAAGGAAAAAAAAAGGGAGGTATACGTACGGGGAGGGCTATAGGTCGGAACGATCGGGCGCGCGGAGTTCGTAAAGCGACCTAATTACCGGGAGCTTTTCTCTCGCTTAGCCCCCGCGTCGGGGCGATCGCTATATCGCGATTGCGGCGGCGGCCGTTAATCTTTACGAGGTTAGCCTTGCTCTTGCCCACCGGCGCTAATGCCGGCCCCCGCGCGCGCATTTTTCCCTATTTACCGCGGCGGCCGCCGCTAACGGACTTAATGGAGGTGACACGGGAAAGGACTCTCCGCCGGCGAAATAAATGCCACCCCGGGAGCGCCTCTCCCTCCCCCCGTCCCGCTCGCTACACGAGAACAAAGAATCGTAAAATCTCGCAGCAGGACGGGCGCAATGGCAAAAACATCGGGAGAATCGTAAAAGGTGGAGAGGAGCCCGGGTTACCAATAAGGAGGAGAAAGAGAGAGGAGGGAGAGAAAAAAGAGCGGAGGAGCGAAGAAGAGGAACTCGAGCAAATACGTCCGTTTACGAGCTCGTTAAAGTCGCGGGGGAGGCGAGCGCGCGCGCGCACTTGCGATTTTAACTAATTTCATTAATGTTTACTCTAGCCTTTCTCTATGGCCCTCCAATTATATCCGCCGTTTTTATTTTTTATTTTCACGCTCTTTTCGTATTTTTTATGCTAACGAGAGGACGGGAAGTGTCGAGGTAGAATGGTATTGACACTTCTTGTCGTCTGTATATAAATATAGAACTGTATATAGAACTACACCGTTTTTTTCTTCAATGAACTAATACACGTGGACAAACATGGAAAATCGATTGCTCAATGTATCTCACCACTCCCTTGCTCTCGATTTTCACGGCGAAATCAACCGATACTCGCTGGAAAAAAGATGTTATCGGCGATGAAGTTGTACGTCGGGACCACTTCACGAAAAGTGAATCAGTGCCCGCGGGGCTTTTTTTCGAGTTTCTCGATCAGCTGACTTATAAGCGTAACGGTCGATTCCAGCTCGTTAATAATCAAGCGGACCGGACTGCTTTTATCTCATTATACTTTTAATTTGGATAAGCCCCGCCGAACGTATACTTATAAGGTAAACACTGTGAAACTTGAATGGACGAGATCAGGTGTACTCCGATTTGGTCACACGTCCAGTGTGAATGTTTCTTTTTGTCTCGCCGTTACAGCTTTTTTTAACGATAATAAATACTGTTAATTGGTCTAAATATAAAACTGCGGAAATGTGAAAACAACATTATTTTAAAAACGTCACTTTAAACAACATTTTAAATAGTACCTTGCATATCTGCGGACTCATTTATTAGCACGCACAATGTTTTCTCAGAAATTTGCTTTTTTCGCTCTTTCGTAATAAAAGTAACTCATTAATTTAATGAAGCCCCTCTAAAAACCCCTGTAAATCTCCAAAAACGCTCTCGAAGAAGCGCGCGCACGCGATAGCAGCCATCCATCGCCGCGGGCTGTCGCGGCGCCCTTAACACACGATTAACCCGTAGGGCGGGAGAAAAGGCTCGATCTCGCCGCGGCGAACACGCATTAGCCCGTGTGTACAGTTGCGAAACGAGAAGTGCGTGCTTAATCTCGGTGTCGATCTCCGCGGATCTTCCCCGGTGCGCCTCGCTCCCCGTAAAAGCCGAGTAAACGAAGGAGCGCGCGCGCGCGCAGTCCGGAAAGGGGGGCACAGGCCGGGCTCGGCGCGGCCGCGAACATTAATTACCCGAGCGTGGGGTGGTGCGCGCGCGATTATCGGGGCCGAGTTTCGCATGACGCACGCGTCCACTTCCGGGGGCGCGCGATAGCCCGAGGAGGGCCGATACAATTTCGTGAGTCGCCCAGCTGACCCTCTTCCCTATCTCTCCCGCCGGATTTTCGTTCGCCGCCCCGGCGAAAGTGCGTGCCCTGCCCTCGCGTGCAATTTAAACTCGAGTAGTTTCGCCGTGCCGACGCCCACCCGGGAAAATTAGTTTTCAATTGCGCGTGAAGTTGATACGCGTCTGATAGCTAGTTTTTTGTCGCGACTCGAGTTCATTCTGCGAGGGTGGCTATTTTGTGGAGGCGAGGAGTATCGTAATGCCTAACAGAGTGAAAAAATAATTGATCTCGGAATAGTGGAAGGTCTTCTAATAGTCTGACATTGGTGATATTACCTCCTCGTTTATTGAAATTAGAATGGAAAAGTGTCTAGAACATTTTTGTAAACTTTTAGCTGGCTTTTAGCAATAACCCAACAAAAATATAACCAAATATCTCATTGATTGGATTATTAAATTAAGTGGTTATTGTAATTAATTAAAATTGCTTTGAATAATTTATTTGAAACGGTATGTGGTCAGTTTTTAGTTCAGTTTTAGACTTAGTTTTAGAACTAGCATTAAAGAGACCTTAGGTTTCCAAAATCAGGTTGTTATTAGTTACTTATTAAGCATACTTCAGCTAGACAATTTCCAATCTAATATTTTTCATGAGTTTCCTCATGAGAGCAGGGTTCGATAGGTTTTTTTTAAGGGCGCCTCTTTGCAAAGCTAATTTCGGTAAATAAATTAGCCAAATTAATCGGGCGGGGGTGAAGTTGCGTGCGGCTCTATAGACAGCAGCTGCCGGCTCGGCATTAAAGGAGCGGATACACCGAAATCGCGGCTTAATTTTAAAATTAAATTACCGTCAAAAATTATGACCCAATTTCAAAATGAAATTCGTACGTCGCGCGGGCAACTTGGGAAGTTCAACAACGGCTCGAGCCTGCGTTAAAAATAGAACTTTCGGCGGGGCTCGACACTCCTCGGGGGGGTCGAAAACTTTGAGAGCGGAGATTTAGCAGTCACTCGGCGTACACAATAAAGTTTAATTATGACCCCCCCTACCTCGCCCTCTCTTGTGCAGACCCAAGCGAAACCCTTGGTCCTCGCCGTAATTTCCCCGCTCCGCACCGGCAACGCCTGCCTAACTCACGGGCGCCGCGCGACGCTGCACACTGCACGTGTGTATACGTCCCCTTCCCCGAGTGCTTTTCGACTACGACGGCAAAGAAAATGCCACGGGGATATACGGATCGGCGCGGGCCTTTTGCTCGCGCTGCACTGCGAACGGAAAACAACGGCGAGGCATTCCGCGGGGTTCATCTTGATCTCGAATTGAAAGGCAACTATTTCGACTGCGTCGCATTGTCTCCAGATGCTTCGAGCAGGAGCAAAGAGGCTGAGGGCATTGTGTTACTCACTTTCGATTACACTTTCTTTTTTTAGTACGCGTGAGTTCCATCGGCGATCTTTAAAAATTACAGACCATGAGGTGTCCAAAAAGTTATGGAAGATATAGCAAATCATCAGTTTAGTATCTTTTGCATTGATCTTGATAGAACGCATCGAAATTTATTGCTGCGACTGTCGAAGAATTTTTATTCGAACCATTATTGCTTCTATCATAAAAATTGAGATAATGAGTGCAACTTCTTAATTATTAACTGTGCGATGTTTCGGTATAGTTATATTCCTACCCCTGTCAAGAAATTTTTATTCAAAGTTGCAAAATATTAAATTTTATCAACGATACGTATAGATATGTCAAAGTGAAAAACCATTCCAGCATCGCGTATATCTCGTAAATTTTCGAAAAAAAAGAGAGACACCGCTCGATCCTTCTCCTCTACAATAGGAATTTTCGCGACGCAGTCTGTCACCTTCGATGGCAGCTGCTTTTTCCGTAAATGCGTCTCCTTCGATTTCCCGACGCGGCGGCGGCGTCGCCTCGCATGGAAAACAGGAGCCGGGCGCGCGCGCGGGGGCGGAGTTCGGTTACCCGGGGCTCGCGAAACTTTTCCGAGAAGTCACGCGACTTTTCTCTTCTCCCGGGGAGATAATGAGATTTCTTCGCGGGCTGCGGAGTCGAGCTTGTAATAAGAATTCTTCGGCGAACTCCAGAAGAGCACAATAAAGCGCCGGCCCATCCACCCGCCGAGGAGATAGTCTATTCGGAGGGAGAGGCGCCCGATCGAACACACCCCGAATAATCATGTCGCGCCGCTTGATTATGTGTATTCGAGGCATTTTTATCGGGGTCGAGCATTCCGGCCGAAATCTATCGAGCGGGAATTCGAGTTCTTCGTTCGTAACCTACATTTTCGATTATTTTGTTTAAAAAAATTTCTTCAGTCGTTTAGTACTTCCGCAGACTTTTTACTTACATTTTATGCGCAATAATTCGTTGGCTTTGTTTATCACTTTTTTACGGCGCTGGTGATTTAATATACTGGAAAAATTTTCGGGGGACGATCATGCGCGCGTTAAATTCAACGGAGAAGTCCCCCGGAATTAAGAGAGCCGAAGGCGGCCGGAGATAAAAGGAGGGGAGAAGCAAGAAATATCGAGACGCGTGCAGACATTCCTGGGAGGTGTCGTATACTCTCCCGATCTTGGGGAGCAAGGAAACCGAATTATTTCGTTCCTGAGAATACCTTTATTTAATTTCCTCCGTATCGGCGCGCTGAAAGAAATGTCGGCGCAGAATGCTCCTCAAGTTTACGTGTTTTAGTACATTCCCTCGGATTACTGTACCAATTTTGTTCTAATAATTACATTATGAATTATTTTTCATATTACAAAAAACGGAAATTTAATCATCCCTTCGATGGTATACGAAATTGTTTTTTCATGTATAAACTGTTTTATACAGTAAATTCTAATAAAAACATATAACGATAGTTATTTCTAATATTAAAAAAAGAAAGAAAATTTGAACCTCACTTCTCTGATATATGAAATTGTTTATACGTGTACAAGCTGTTTTATATGGTACATTATGGTGGGGCAAAATTCGAACGGAGAGTAAACAAAAAATACGATATTGCATTCGGTATGCGCGGAAGTGGGAGGGGAATTGGGAAATCGAACACACAGCGTGTATAGGAACGCCGGATATAAAAACGACGCTGCCGTGGAAAATACGTAAGACGAGCTCCGGTCGTTCTGGACAACTGTTGCTCTAACTCCAGTCGTCTCTCACGCTCCGCAACAAGACATTTGCATAATTATTATCTCGGGCCTCTCGCGCCCCGCCGCCTTTTTCCCTGCGCTTCCTCGATATTCCGCTGCTACTGTACAGCGACACATAAATAGTTGATATTAAATTGCACGTGGGTATATTGCACAAAACGAAGGCGAAATGATCGAAAACCGTTTGCGCGATAGCGCTGAATTTCGCTGATGTCGCGGTGCATTTCCATAATTTGATATGAAATTTATGGTAATTTTTTATTATTAACAAAAAATGCATCACTGTTTAAATTGATAAATACTGGATTGAAAATGAAAAGCTTTTTCTAATTATGCATTTTGCTTTGTTAATTCTCAATAAATCGTATTAAAATGTTAAGTCACGTGACAAAGGTGCTTAAAAAGTTTTACGCTTTATTATAGGTTTGTAGAAGACAAACATTATTTTTTATGAGTGTACCTTTGTCCGACGGTAGCGACAGATAAAAGTTTGAATATATGATTATGACTTTTGTAACATAGTTTTGCCTCGTGTGTAAAGTCTTTATTAGAAGCGGGAAAACGGATGGAGTTCTCGGGTCCGGGCAGAAAAAAGATGTTTGCGCCAAAGGGGCGGAGGAGCAGCAGCAGCATCCGAGAGAAACTCCCGGCGCCGTACTTTATGAGCCTTAAGTGCTAACAGAAAGTAGGGATTTTTCCGAAGACTATGGGAATTTCTTATTTTAGATGAGGAACCGCGTGATTTGTCGCTTTCGACACTTTTTTCTCACTCCTCTCTGTACTTAAGACCTTTAACGAGCCACTCCCGAGTAGATAGTGAATTTATCGTTGTTTCATAAATCCCCGAACTTTTGTACGGAAGCGCACCTTCGTCATCTTTTTTTTTACCTCCCGAGAGATTTAACGTTTTTCTTCTCTTCGCTCCTCTCATAATTAATTCGAAATACCCCAATAAAGTCGCGCAATTTAAATCCCCGCTGCTCGCGTCTCTTCGTAATCGCGTCAGCGATGCATAATGAGGTGCAAATGAAGGGACCTCTGAAAATTCCGCTTTGAGGAAAAAAAAGAATTATCACAATATTGATTTATAAATTAAGCGGATCGAGCACCTGCCACGCGGGAATTCAGACACCTGCCGGACGATCTGCATAACTCGACGTAAAAGTAGCAATAAGTCCATTATGTCAAGACGTCACGGAAAGTGGCGACGAAGACGGAGTGAGAGGAGCAAAAAAAAAACGTCGGAGGTGGGGTGGGTAGCGAGACCAGTTAAATCCAATTGCCTCCTCTCCGCCTCCTCGCTCTGCTTATTCAATTCCCGGCCGAGCGCGTCGCGCGAGGATTTCGATAAAAGCCTCGCGCGTCATTTATTTAAACTCGCCTCCATTTATTTAACGGCGGAAAAAATAATACCGACGTGCCCGTGGACTCTGAATTCATTTTCCAGGAGAAAAGAGAGGAATGGCGTATGAGGCTGAGGGGGGTACCTTGGGGATTCCCCCGCGTTTCTTCTCGTCACGTATACGGTCCCTTGTCGCCTCTGTGGTTATAAGGGGATGTCACAATGTTGAAAGGTACAAAAAAGAGAGCTTCGCGTTATTAGATTGTAAATTAAGGCTGGCCTTTTACAAAAACACACATAATTTTAATTGCTTTTGCAATGCGCATCTCGTTACGTTTCAGTAGCTTACCTGAATTATAGTTAGTGGTGGTATTTTGAAAAATTGATTTAATAATCATTAAATTATGATTATAAAATCATAAATTGATTATAAATAGTGATTTAAAAATCTCGTAATTAAAAGTAGTTTTTGATCACACAGAGTGAATAACTCTTCGAAATAGATGAAAGTATAATAAAATTTAAATAATTCGCTGATTTTTTTTTTCTAATGCATATTAACTTTTTTCACGATTGAAAAGGCGCTAATTTGCAATTGAAAATCGTCGCCTGTAATTTGCGCCGTCCAATCACGTATTCCATTGTTTCTTGGCCGCGGGCGCGGTGACGTCCCCTTAAAGGGTGCCGACGGAAGCAAAGGGAGGCGAGAAGTGGTCGACCGGGGGGGCTGCGAGGAGGAGAGAGGAAAAAAAAAGGACTCGCCTCGGAGCGACGTGAGAGTCAAGAGGGAGGAAATGAGCGGCTGGCGGGCGATCGCGGGGATAAATAGTCCTCTTGATTTTTCGCACCCGAGCGCGAGCTCGATGACCGGCACGCACCCACTCTATTTTTTCAGCTCCGGGGAAAAGGACTCCGCCGGCCTCATTATACGCGGTTGCGAATGGCGATCATTGGACTCCGCGACGTGCCGTTTTTTCGAATAACAGAAGACCCACCGGGATCGTTATTTTTTTCGTGAATACGCCGCGAGGGTTTAGTTAAAGAAGAGGAAAATATTTGACGAAAAATTTATTTTCGGCAGATTAATCGAAACCTTCTTTCGCACCGACGAATCCCTTTACAATGAGAATATGATTAGGCGGGTCTAAGTATAATACATCGAGATAGACGATACATTAATATTCCGATGGAGGCAAAGCGTATTTTACTCCCCGATATTTCCGATCGCTTTATCCCGCTTATTTACCCACCCTAAATTACGGTATCTCGCGGCTCGACACGTCGAAAGCGACCGATCATCCGAAATTGCGGAATCCACCCTCCCGCCTATATTGTTATTTACATAACCTTTCTGCTGCTTTTCTTCGGCCTCCTAAGTCTTTTTCCCCTTGCGGCGCGAAAAAAAGGGCGCGTGGGAGGAGGGCCGTCGGAGCGCAGCCTCGCACGTTTACACGGGCGAAAGCCCCGAAGGCGAACAAAGTAGGCAGCGCGCGCGCAGGATGCGTAGCCCGGAGGCCGAGGTGCGTCGGATCTTAAGGGATATGCCGGCCCGGGGGTTTCGATATAATTTTTCTTCGCGCCCGTAGACTTCTCCCCGTCTCCTTCTCTCTCGGCTCGTTTTCTTTGATCCGAGGAGCCACCTCTTAGTGCCCCGACAATGGCGCATAGTGATTTCTGTCCCTATTGAATTCCTCCATCTTTCGCCTTCGCACCTTTTCACTTTTTCCTTTCTTCGCGTATATCTGGCTTTGATTTTCTTCTGCTGGATGGCGAGAGCTTCTATTTCGATGAATCAGCGCTAGGCATTTTTGTGGGCCAGCGGTAGATGAGGGAACGCGATACCACTTTCTCCGTCTTTGATGCGACTGTGCTTTATAGAAAATTTGGTGCATCTGCACTGGAAAAGTTACAGGGGTTGGCAGTAGAAATTTCTAGGCCATCATCGTGACTAATGAAATTCTTATCGCGCTCGAGTAAATTTTTCGAAGGATTCCCGAAGAAAAAATGTTTTAAATAAACACCAGGTTATTTCAGCAATCAGCAAACAAAATTCCTCCTCGTTTATTTGCCTTACCTTGGAAAAAGGATAAATAAACCCGTTGCTCGATTCCCGAGAATCCGACACTTCCTTCTTCGCCACCTTACTTTTTTAAGCTCGATCTCTATCGCCCACTCAGCTCGATCCATTATTCTCCGGGCGTCGCGACTCGTCTCCCAGACACGCGCCTCGATCTCGCGCAACCTCGATCGGGTGTCAAATGATGCGCGCAGAATGGACTGGAAAGCCGGCTGCCGATCCATTATCGATTCGGTAGACAGACAGCGACGAAGGAGAGAGAAAAAAAGGAGAAAGGGAGAAAAAAAACGAGCGCGAGGGGCGGCGGCACGCATAGAAAAGGTGTCGCGCGATAACAAAAAAAGAGAGAGAGAGAGAGAAAGAAGGAAGGGAGAAAGGTGGGAGAGAAAAGAGCACATTGCTAGGAAATGCGTCCCGAACTCCCGGCTGAAAAGTACTTTCCTCGCGCGCCGACCATTACGAATCGTTTTAACTCCGGGCTACGGGGGACGCGAATAAAGGCTCTCTTTTTCTCCTTTTCGATTGTTGCTAAATGCGTTCTAGATTGTTTTGGAAAAAAATTGGGCTCGCTCTTTTGTCGCGCCGCCGCCCCTTTTTACCGTACGCGCCAGTCTCCGTACCGGGGGTTATAAATTCGTCATCCACGCATTAATAGACTACACAAGAAAATAATTTGTCATTCTCGCTAAATGCTCTCGGTCGCTTTATAAAGTCGTCCGTTACAGCGCGCATCGACCATCCCCGTAATACCAAAGAGACGCGCATAATCCGATGATTAATTAACATTTCGCTCGAGATGAAATAAAGAAAAGAAGGAGTCAACCGCTTAAACCGCCCGGTGGAATAAGAGCGGCGCGGCTTCGATCGCCGTGCGAAAAAAAGGAGGAGAGGAGAGCCGGAGAAGGAAACTAGTTGCGAGCTGGCAGGCGGCGATTAAATCAAAGTATCGCGAGCGGCAATTGCCCGTGGCGTCGTAACGCCGCGCGGACACATCGTTCGCGATCCCCGATCACAAAGCTCTCATTTACGCGGCGCGTTCCGCGACGAATTCGAGCGTCTGTCGCGCGTATAGCTTTCAATTAAAGCTGATTGCCACTCTCTCTCACTCCCCCCCTACCTCGGACGATGTCTCGGCCAATACACTCTCGCACGTGCTCCCGGCCTCGTGTCACTGTCGACTCTCGGCCGATACCGAATAAAAGGAGAAATCCAACTCTATTGGTCCTTTTGTTGGGACAATTTTGTTGGAGCATTTTTAAATAGATTATTGCAATTTTTAGTAAAAATTCTTTTCGCGATGGTTTCATATACTTGGTTGCAACAATTTAATTCAGTCTGAAATGCTTCCTGAAAATTGTCATAAAAATCGAATTTTTTGTTAGAATCACCAGAACATTACCTTAAATGTAAATTTAAGATCACTATTTTAGGAAAAAATTAGGTCGCTTATGTAACGTTACAAAATGAAATATTGTGATGTTTGTTAAAAAAAATCTATTTACTTAGGTGCATAAAAATCTGGAATTTATTTACTGTTATGAACCTTAAAATTTAATCTAAAGATGATTTATGAATCCGTTAGCGTTATATCTAAAAGATAGAGATATTCCTTTTTGGATAAATCTTATAGATTCATGATAGACCGGTATACCGCCAGTGCAATTGAAACCTCAAAAACTTCCCAGCCAGCGAGGCGCGCGATAAAGCTCAAAGCATCGACTCTCTCCCCGGGAACAATGGAGCGCTCGCGTCCCTTTCAGCACTCGAGGATCGAAAGAAGCGTGGCGACGAAAATTGTAATATTTTAAAAGGCCCGCGCGCCGACGCTCGGAAATCAAGAGAAAGCCCAGGCGAAAGAAGGCGAACTCTCTCGAGAGAACGCGCGCGCCGGGTCAAAAGTAGCATGCGGGCGAGTATCTACATAATCCAATATACGTATGCGCGCGCGTCGTTTCGCCACTCGCCCGGCCATTTCCATGCTAACCGATCGAGGCTCTCCTGACCTCCTCGAGAGCCGCCGCCCCCGGCTCTCTTTTCTTCTCGGTTTTTACGATTCGCCTGCGGGGAAATCTAACTCTGAGCGCGTCGCTCGACATCTGGCGTTATGCGCGCGCTCGTGTACCGAGGCAACCCCCGCTGTAAACAGCCGAGGATCGGGAGCTCCCCAATTAAGCCTTATTTACTTCGCTTTTTCTGCCTTTGTGAGCGCTACTCGCCGTATCTCGATAGGCGCGACGCGCCGCGCTGATGCCGCGCAGCTGATGCCGTGCGTCTATCCTTCGCTCATGCGATGATGCGCCGTTGCGGCCGACCGGGAGATCTGGTGAATTGATTGCCAGCCGGGTATTTAGGACACTTGTTTAAACATTTCTACGCGCTTCGGGGAAGTAATTTATGAAGTTTCAACTACCAGATTTTTTGATTCATGATTATTAAATATTTTTTTATAAACAATATTTCTGTTTAATAAAATAACAATTTTATAAATTATGTTGACTTATCAAAATTTTGTTTTTTGTTGCAGGTAATGTCTATAAAAGGATTAACTACATTTCCGTTTTGACTCTTTTGGTAAGCATAGCTTTTCCTTACTCTTCAACTGCATCAATTTAACGAATCATTTCCTTTCATCAGTCTTTTTCTTGCACTAAAAACTAGTTTAAATGCCTACAACTATTTAACATTCTACTTAGCAATTTGGCTGTGAAGTCATACCTTGGATTAAAAAAAATCAAAAAGTTTTATATTATTAAAAAATTTCATTTACAAACAAAAAAACTTAAATATTAAAATTTAAACTAAACAACTATTCTATTCTGTACATACATAGCAACTGAATTCCCACCCTTCCTAAAAAAATATAATGACACGTCGCAAATCTCCGGTCGACGCGGTGCCGACCGCGAACGAGCGCAACCTCGGAGCCGGAGTCGGCCGGCCCTGACGGATGCGTCGGTGGGGTCCACCCGAGCATCCGAATCCGCGCGCCATTCGTTTTGTCCGACTGCTAAATGTCTGCATAATTCATGCGCGGCGATTTTAGCCCCGCGGCGTTGCGCGCGATCATTACGCGCTCGCGCGCGCGCACCGCGTCATCGTGCCGATGACGCCTCTTTAAGGGCCGTGAGTTACGAGCCGCGAGAGCCGGGATAATTCACGCGCGGGGCCCGCCGCGCGTTTGTCTCTTTCAGTGCCCCGCGAAATCATCGCGGACTCGTCGAGAGGGTCACACCGGACCTGGCGGCGATGACGCCGCGCCCGCGACACGGTGTCTTTTCTCGATGACTCGCCTGCGCGGAATTGATGATCCGGCCTCTACGACCGATCGCACCAGCGTTACATCTGCGAATGTATAGAGAAACGTTCAGTTTTATTTTGAGCGTTCTTTTCGTGTTTTTATATTCGGGTGTAAATTTAAACAGTTTACTAAAAAATTTGGGTAATGGAGTGGTTAATTTGATTTTTGGTTTAATTTAATCTACTTACTTTTTACTTATGCAGCAATTAATTCACGCTATAAATATCAAAAGCTTTTGTGGATCGATTGAAAGTGGTATTTTCCGAGGGTAGAAGCAGTGATACGTAACAAGTGATTAAAATGCAGAAGTGCAAAATTTATGATGCATCAATTTACGTCGATGTAACCGCGTGGTATTTAATATATTCCGATTAATCGCTGATTGGACGTTGATAACGTACAATTAATATCTTATACCTCTCGAACTAATAAAAGATCAACAACGCAAAGTAAAACGACCGTCAAATTTTTATCGGATCAACTTTTTCCCTCTTCAACTATCAACCAGTAAAAAAAAGGAGTCGCGTATTCCATAATTTCTAAACTCTTTACACCGCTTTCTGGAATAATTTTCGCTCGCTCTTTGTCCGCGCGCGGCAAATTCAAACTTTCTCCTCGCTGAATGCTCGTTAGCGAGCTTTGCCCTGCCCCGTAACGCTCGCGACACTCGATATCGAGGCGCTGGCGCTCGCCGTACATATAGTTTCCGCGTACGCGCGCCGCCTAACGCGCCGTTAATTACCGCTTGCCGCTTAAGAGAGGCGAATGACACGATCAAAACGCGCCCGTGAAGTGGCTGGAGTTCCAGCGAGCGGGCACCTCTACCTGGAAAATTGCTCGCGATCGATGAATCCGCACGTCGAGTGGAAATGTCGTTTTAATCCCTCGAGAGATTTTCTCCGCGAGCAACGACTTTGTACAAAAAAAGTCGTTAATTTTTTGTTTCCGAAATAAAATGACACTGCGAGTAAGACTTACATGATTAATTACAAAGGACTGCATCCACTTAAGACTGTTTACACCCAGCCTGACGAAAAAAAAAACCGGATACCAATCCGACTCAATTCGAACGTTCATCTTTTATCTGGTCGATCGCAATCTTCACGCGGACGTATCCAATGGAAGCTCGAGGTGCGAAAAATCGCTGCTGCGCTGCGGATTCTCGTGCGCTCGAAACGAGACGAAAACAAGCGGCCATTTTTCGTCCCGGCGACGATGATCGCCACCACGGGCGATGAGAGAGATAAAAAGCCGAGCGGCGGCCTGAAATTACTTCTCGGGCGCGCGCTCGAAGAAAAAGAGGAAGGCGACCGGTAGCTCGTAAGTCATCGCGCCAGAGAAGGGGGGAGGATAATAAGAGGGCATTATAAAGCGGCCGGCGAAAAAAAAAAGGAGAGGCACGGGGGGAGCCCGGCGAGGAGAAACGTGTCGCTGGGTGATTCGAGACGAGAATTTAGTGGCGAAAACAAAGAAATTTATGTCGCGCCGTCAGTCTGCCTACGAGCCGTATACACTTGCCGGAACACGGAACTATCTTTTTATATCTGGGAAGATGATGTCCATTAAGCGTCTTTAAAATAGTGCGGCCTGCGCTGTGATTTATGTAACAGGCACTGCTATTTCCGTTTTTTTTTTCAATTGCGGCTTTCGCGTCCCAATCCCATTCTGCAACTGTAATCCGAGCCACAGATTATCTCCCGCTTTGACAATCAGATTTTCCAGTTTGCCTTTTCACTGGGATTTTGGCGGATCGGCTGCTTTCTTTATTCCGATTTACGTTCAAAATTCCCGAACGCTGCGAGGTACACGCGGTGCACGGCGCTTTATCGGACACCAGCTTCCACTTTAGGGTTTGTAGCGGACCGTCAGTTGGCTTATGTCACTCGGGATTAGTGCTGTTTGGACAGAGGAAATTAACTACTACATCCCGCGGGTTAACTCCTGCCCCGGTCGCTCCCTCTCTCGCTCCTCTCTGCGAGCCATCTGCGTGGGCGTAGTCGACATTGTGTCGCTTCGCATACCCCCTTAAGATTTCCCATAGCCCGTATAAGCCTGTCCCGCTCCACCGTTAATTTACTGCTGCGCGTACCGCATCATTATGTAACGCGTAAGTGCTAATGGTTCGCGCCACTGGACTCCCCATTGCTCTGGCTCATCGAAAAGAAAAACAAATGTCACCGCGGTGTACGTAAAATGTTACGGCGTGGTTATAAATGTCTGTGTTGATCTTCCGACCGACGTGCGTGGATGGATCTGTTAGCGCATACTTTGAAGTTAATTAGGTCAGTCTGGGGATCTTATTTATCTGAAGAGATACTTTGATATCAAAAGGAGCTTCTTGGAAATTTCATGTCAGAATCTTCAGCTGACTTGAAATTTCAACTTACGAAGTACATAAATGTATAAAAGGTTTACACTCCACTTTCGAAGAATCTACCTTTCATCTAATTTATGTATTAGAGTCAATTATTTAATGCATAATATAAAAGAAAACATTTCAAGAGAAGAATTATTAATATTTAACTGATTTTCACGCAAGATTCAAGACTATACATGTATTGACTTTTACATAAATAATACCAAGCATCTCCGAGAATAATTATTATTACGATTTCACTATAAATTTTCACGATAAAAAACGAAACAACAAAACGTTCGAACCGCTGAAGTTGCGGAATTCGGTGAGAAAGGTGTTGGAAGCAAAGACAGGCCGCGGCGCAACAAACTCCAGAATTGGAGGCCAGACGAGAGGGAGAGGTGGGCTCGCGGGGGGCAGGGGGGGATTGTCCGGCGGTTAGGGCTGGCGCTGACAGCTCACTCTCTCCCGGCGTGATTTTCGAAAACTCCCGCAGGAGCGGCCACCGCCACTTTATACCGTCGGATCTCCCGCGTAATTCCTAATTCAGCGGGGAGACACCGCAAGACGCGGCGTCCACGAGCGAACTGTTTGATCGAGCCCCGCCCCGGCGTTGAATATTGTAAAACTCGATTTTGGCCGGGGCTAATGCGCGAAATATTAAATACCCACCCCCCGGTCCGATCTCCCGTCCCGAAATTAATTAGCGCTCGCTTATCAAATTTTCATCGCGCGCATAGTGCGATGAATAATTCCGCCTCGCGCTAATAACCGGCGGGCGAAACTTTAATCAATACGAATTATTTATAAAACAGCTGTGGCGTTTGGATTAATTGACGGTTGAATAGGATGATATCCATTTCTTCCCTGGCATTATTGGATATATCCGAGGATTAATTTGAGTCTCATATGGCCGGGTAAATCAGCATCGATCTTTATTTTATTTTATTAAAAACTATAATATATCATATTTGGATTAATTAATATTCAAGTTATGAATTCCCTTAAATACTTTAAGAGAACAAAATTGCTCAAAAAATGTATTAATATTGCACATGCTAAAATTCTTCAAACATGAGTTTGCTCCTATACAGTTATGAATTGAATTTTGTTCAACAACTTGCAAAAATATTTTTTATTTAAACACCAAAGTAAATATCGACCCTGGGATAACAAATCCCCAGCCATGAAATTTGTATCTCCTTAATTTGGCGATCGATCGCAGCTTTGGCAAATTGCTTGACGCGTGAACATTGAAATCATCCACCCCAGGGCCATTAAAATGAAAAATCAATAGAGCAAATCGCGCGGCTCGATCGTGCATCTCGCACAGTGGGCTGGATCGGGCCCAGTGTTTGTTTAGGACGGGGCGCTGGAAAAAGTGCATTGTGCCGGCCTAATTGCCGGCGGCGATCGGTGCAGTCCGCGCTGACAGTTGGCTCGCGCGCGTCCTGCGGTGCCATTGTATTGAGCGAGCAAGCCGCGGTATCCGAGAAAAGTATTTGCTTTGCTAACAGGGCGGGAGGATTTTCGAGAGATGACGAGCGCACGATAGAGGCGCGAAGCCACGGCACGACAGCTGCGATGATTTTTCTCGCTTGCGGGGGCATTTTTGTTGTTTCATCTGATTCCCGGATTTTCGGGTGGAGTGTGGTGAATTGAGTCGCTCGATGAGCGCTGACGAGATTCGCGAAATGATATTTTAGTTTATGCGAGCAAGTTTTAATTACAGGCTGACGTGTAATTTATGTTACAAAAAATACGGAGTGGATTTTAAAATTGACGAAAAAAAATTTGTTTTATTCGAGTTGACAGGTCAATTTTTACACGACACGCTGGAACGTGGAAAATGTTAATTCGCCCGTTTCGGAAGTACGACTGTGGCATGCCGAATAATTTCCTCTCAACAAGTCGTTGACTTTTACGCATCTGCGGTCCTCGTAAAACTGCATTCGCTATTATAAAAATAATATTGCAGTTAAGTGCCACCTTGAACTCGAAAATGTGTTCTATATATGAGCGGGAGAGATACAGACGAGATCTGTTATTTATTTTTTAAGAGATTAAAAATGGACAAAACTTATAATCCGCTTTTAAAAAAAATCGCAATCGAAAATCGTACTATCAGAATAAAAACCCGAAAGAAAAAGAAGAAATGGAAATTAATCTCCGGTTCGCAGCGAGCTCGCCAGGGAAAGAGGGAGGGAGAGGCGTCGAAGACAGAGGAGAAAATTGGACGGGAGCGGCTGCTAAATATACGCGGGCTGCACCGACGAGGCGAGAAAAAATAGCCGGGGGCACCGACGAGAGCCTCGAGAGCCGATCGACGAGTAAACGAGGGGGGTGCCCCGGCTGGGAGAGGCTCGCGCGCCGCGAGCAAAAGGAGCAAAGCCACCTGCGCGACCTTATACGCGGCGGCGCGAGCGTTAATTGATGGGCTCCACAAGCGGCGTTTCGTTCCGAGGCCGCGCGGGAATCCGTCTTTCGTGCCGTGCCCACCGCGTTTTGTTCCATCCGCGGCTCTTCCCGGTACGCGCGACCTTCGTGTGGTCTCTTCCCGGTTCGCCGGCTAATTGTTTTCTCGCTAAGCCGCGAAAGAAGGGGAAAGGAGTGCAATTAAGATATTTTTAAAAATTAGGTGTAACTCTTTCATTAGCGATTTTTTTCTGAGTTTTTTGGATACTTCTGCGAAGTGTAGGAGGCAAGAAAAACGTAAAGATGATTTTCTCGTCTCAGATCAAATTAAGAGAACCGTGATTCTTCTTGGTAAATTTTTTACAAGAAAATTTTCATTAAAAAAATAACTACGAAAAGCGAAAATCTTGGGCATATTCGAGAATTTCGCATTGATGCGAAAGAATATAACGACAGTTTTTATCGAAACGAGACTATTAATTCGAGATTCCTTAGATGACTATTTAAGAATTTCGCTCTTTTCGAGTGATCTCGTTTGTCTCGAGACGAGAAATCATCTGACTTTCGAGGCAAGTCTCATCTAGCCTCAGTAAAGTCACGCACAGACTCATAACCGATATACTCGATGAAATTGAGTGACTGCGATCGAAGTAAGGAAGATTTTTTAAAAATACGACATGCATAAGCGACACGTTATCTAACTAACTTTCCAAAGCACTGCGGCCAAGTTTCGATCATTAAACGCAACGCCCACGCACCTGCGGCTTATTAAAGTCCCGAACTGCTACGTCAAGTGACAACTCGCCGAATTTTTCCCCGAGCGATTATATCGCTCGCGCGTACGTACCCGAAAGAAAAAACTTAAATTGATTTGCATTTAATCTCTCCGCACACTTCCTGGCCATTTCCCATTCGCCACAGCGACTTTTTCCCCCCGTTCGGCTCTCTTCCGTCCAAGTGCTCCGCGCGCTTCGATTGTCTATCTTGTCCTCGCGCTCGAATGATAAACGAGAGAGAGAACCTCCCGGAGAAATTATCTGGCGCTCGCTCGTGTAGCTAACCGAACGCGACTCCTTTTTTTTTCACCGTGCTCCGCCGAGCCTCGCTCTTACCGTCGAAAAACGGGACCCCGGGGCTGCTGTCACTTCGCGCTGATAAATCTGTCGTTCACTTTTGGAATCTAATTAGTGACTCCCTCCGTCTCTCGCGCGTTTTATATTTTTTTCGCGCCTTTTTCTTCCCCCGGCGCCCCCTCCGTCGGCGGCGCTTCGTTTTCCGCTCCGGGGCGAAATCGACCGATAATATTTTAATTCGCATATTTTGTTTAATTAACGAGATAAGCGAGCCGGCTCGGATCATGCTAAGCTGTTTTATCGTCGCAAGCCTGAGAGCACTTATTAAATTAGTGTTAGATAAACATCGAGTATTATATACCTAGTTTATTTTAGTTTGCGCAAATTACGTAATTACTGTCGTAATCAGTTTTTTTTAATTAAACATTTAAATGCGGAGAAAAAAATCTTAATAAATATTTCAAAAGTATTTTAATGTACTCACAGATTGCATTATCGAAAAAATTGAATGTATTTTTTGTTAATCCTACTAGATATTCATGTATAAACTTTTTAGATTTTTTTAGTAGTATTATTTTTTCTTCATTATAACTGTCTACATAAGAATACACAAAGCATAGATAAGATTATCTTTGCCTCTTTACTTTAAGCAAACTTACAATCAATTTTATTCTTAGAAAAAGTTTTGCATTCAATCGCGGAATGAAACTATAAGCAGCCGAAATAATTTAACTTTCCTATTTCGCCCGGACGAAGTACTTAACTTTTAATCCCGAGTGTTCTCAAATACGCGGACCCCGAAAAAGAAGAGGCAATCCGAGAGGGACGGAGGAGAGATCGATGCCTATAACGAGAAAATGAGCCAGAAGGTAAAAGATAAATACTCGAGCGAAAGAAGAAGAGAATGAGAAAAGCGAGTCGCGGAAAGTGGAGGCCACCTTAATGAGAAAAAGCCTCGCGGTGGCGGCAAGGAGGTGGAAAGGCGGGGGCGGGCCAAGGAGGATTGGGAGAATTTGACGACGAAACTTCGTGTAACTCGTTCGTCCCGGGGATTTTCGCCTCGTCGGAACGATCTTCCCCCGGAGTAGTTCGTCCTTCATGCGCGGGAATAACTTTAAATGCAAAGTTCAGAGCGGATTCGCGAGAGCGTAGCGTAAATATAACGAAAATACGCCGGGAATCGCTGAGGCGGTGACGAGCCCGCGGAACTTTCCAGTTTGATTGCGGATATCGTCGAAATTGCGATAACAGTTGATTCTCTGATTATGAGGCTCGCAGCAAAATATATAAACTGCATAATTCGTACAAAGCTCATAGTAACATTTTTATTTTCACTTCTTTATTTAAAAAAAAATAAACTTGTTTTCTACCTCATTATTGAAAAAAAAGAAAAGTCCAGTTAATGAATTAATTTTGTTCTTGATTAGAAGAGAAAATACCGAAATCAATACAGACCGACTCATTGAGGTCGAATATCCACTACAGTACGGCTTTAAAGTATCGGGAAAAGGCGCGAATTTCAAGTCGCTTCGGCTTGTCTCTGACACTCCCCTCTTTATCGCCTTTATTTCCTCTTCAGCGGGGGTGTCTCACTCTCGGATTCTCGAATTACAGCGGCTGCGTATCGCCGGCGTATCATCCGGCGCGGGCTTGGAAATCGCGAGATTTCCCCCAGGCATCCGCCTAATCCGAAATACTTGAGGTTCCCTCGCACCTCTCGTTTCTCCCCAATTTTCTCGCTCTCGAGCCGAGGATTCCGAATGAACGCGCGAAAAACACTCGAGCCAAAAAAGAACGTCTGCCCGGCAGCGAGTTTCCCCGAGCAGTGCCCCCTCCTTTAAACGAGAAAAGTTATTAATAATATTTTCCCCGCCGAACGTCGACTAAAACAAATTGAATTTCGACGTATTAATTTACCCGACTGTGTGTGCAATAGGCTTTTGAATACAGATTACTACAATAATCATTAAATTGTACATTCTCATTACATTTCCCTCGTTTAATAATTATCGGAAATTCGTCGAGCGGGCTGCGGTATTCGGATGGTCCTTTAATTCCTCGTGCGAGCGTGCACCCCTCCCCCGAGCACCGACAATAAACACGAATAATTTCGGCGCAAATTAATAACAACATCGCGCGGGCGAAATTCAATTATCCGAGTGCAATCTTACCTCGCAAACGGGCGCCCGATAAAAAAACTGCGCTCCGCGCCGGCGCGAAATCTTCGATATTCATTCCTCGGCGGCGCCCATCTTTACGAGGACTGCCGGAAATTCGGGAAGCAGAGGGGCTCGGCGCGCTTAATTAATCCCTTAATCATAAAAGTTTGGCGCCGCTCTATATTTAAATTTCAATGGGCCGCGCCGCCTACCCGCCTTTTGGCCGTCGCGCCGCCTCGTCTGCGATTCTTCCGCGGAGGCGCACAAAGGAAACATCGGACGTTTTGGCACTTCTTTATCGCGCCTCTCCTCCTCGGCGCAAAAACAGAGAGGGCCGAGATACGAGCGTCGCGGACTCCGCCGGCGCGGGAAAGCGAAGGGGACGGCCGATCGTAAAAATACTTCGATTGACGGGATAATTGATCGAGGGAGACGTTACCGGGAATTCGCGAGCGTTCACCCCCTTCGATTGATCGAATCATCGGGGCGTTAACTATCGCCTTTACGAGGAGCCAAGAAAGTGAATTGTCTTTGTTCCGCGTATTCCCCCTTGTCATGCGGCGATGATAAGGCGAATGACGACGACCATGATCTACCCTCTAAATTTATTCCAGCGTAAATTTCACTAATTTTAATACACTTACGCAATATGTTAATACTTAAACGAGAATATCGAAATTCGCACTTATCACTATGAAATAGTGATTTTCTTTTTTATTTACAGTCTATGTAAAGATGAATAAGTGACATTTCGTTTAATAAGTGAATAGTCACGTGAAATATCTTCCAGTTATTACATTAAATGTGCGGCAGAGAATGATGTTACTTTGAAAATGATTATAGTCTTTTATAAAATGAAGACAAACTTGAGAAATCAGAAAAATAGAATCAGAGATTAGTAGATTTTAAAATATTTGAATTAAATTTCACTTTACAGTTTATAGTAAAATTTGCTAGCACTATATTAATTTTCTATTTTTAGCAAAAAATATATTAGTTTTTGATGCAACATTTTTTAAGTGAAAATTCACTTATTCAACTTTAGAGGGTGCGATCTTTTGTACACAAATGTTCACGAATTCAAATTTAGAAAGGTACAATCGCAAAGTAAACAGATTCGCGGATGACGCAATGTATCAAAAGGAGCAAGGGATTTCAATCTGTAAAAACGTTTCGATCGGATGCGCGTTAAAGTACAGCTATACCGGCATAAACGCGCGCAGCGAGCGGGCGAGCCAAATTTTCCGGCGACTTGCCCGGGCTCGCCTCGTAAAATCGCGGCGCGGAAAACAGCCGTTTTTCACGAGCAGCACGCAAAAAGTTTTCGCGCGCCCGCCGGGCTATAAACAGCGGGCGCACCGGCCGAACTGGGTCTGCGGAGCGCGCGCGCCCCGTTCCGAATAACGCGGCGTCGCGCAGTTGGCAAAGTGAGTTAGTGAATTTGGCCGGGGATGTCCTTCGCGTTTACACGCTCGTCTGTTTCCGGGGCCGCGCCGGCAGCGGCGGCGGCATCCCCAAAGATCAAGATAACGAGAGGACGCCGAGCGCTTTGTCGGATTAGCGACGCGCCGCTGGCGCTCCATCGTACTCCACCCCCGCCGCCGTTCCCGTCCGGGCTCTCGCGGGCCAAGTCGACTGTGTAATCAGCGAGATGCAGACTGGATCGAGCCCGCCCGAGTCGGCATGAATTTTGACGAATTGAATAATGCTGTTTCACCATGCGCTCGTCCGTGTCGCTGCGCTTACAAGCCAAACTTTTACTATTACTCGCTTGTTTCCTTTAAGTATTTTTTATTTTGCGTCTATATTTGTTTAAGCACGGCTTTTTCTTTTACAATATTCGATTGTTTTGTAGGTTGAAATTTGATGAGACTACTTTAGATTGTGTATTAAAAAAATCAACGCGTTTTTATACTTTATAATCAAAGAATTAACTTTATGGCTTGTACGAATGACATAACAACGTCTTCTTCAATTATTGCTTTATCTATTCGAAGAAGAAAGTAGTTTAGAACCATATCCAAATGCATATTTATTGAAAAAGTGTCGTGGAATCCAATCTGAAACATCTTCGAATTGCTCCTCTCCCTTGACTTCGAATTTTTCTCTCTGCTAGGAGAAAAACGTCTCTTTCCGTGCCATCCATTCGCGAGAATTCGCTTCGCCGCTTCCGAGTCTTACTTTTCTCTTCGTTCCATGCTTACGACGCGTGTAACTCGCTGCACTTTCTGCGTCTACTTGTTTTCCTTCTTCGCCTCTGATCTTCAGCGATAAGCTGTTTACTAAATTGTACAATTTTATTCCTTAGTTTACCGCCGTTTTTCAGCAAATAACTACTATTATTGCAGAAAAATCAGCAAAGATGAAAAAAATACCGTGAGAAATTTTTCTATAAAAATTCCATCTAGTGAATTTTTCTATTATTTATTCTTCCCAGTATATTGATACTTTAAAGAACAACTGCAAATATAATTTAGTTTTACTGAAACAAAAGTTTTTTGTTCAGTCTGGTTGCCCTACATTCGAAGTCAAACTGAAATAAAACCGTCACCGGAGTAAAAATGACTGCCGTTCGCCCACCTTGCAAACTTCGAGCAGCGGAGCCTGTCGGCCCTCAAAAAGGAAATAAAATTCAAAACTCCTTATACATTTCTAACGAACGCATAAGGCACATAGCGTGGGCGCTCGTGCAAAGTTCCCCTTTAAAAACTGCACGCTCGGTGCATCCTGAAACGGCGCGTGACTGCAGCAGGTGGCCGACGGCCGCGGCCGACTGCGGCGCCCGATGGAGCGCAACGTCGTAAAAAAAAGGGTACGGAGGAGAGAGGGCCGACCGCCGCGCGGAGGAAATGGAAAAATCAAAATTCACGCTCCTTCGACGCCCCGGGGCTTTTTCGCGCTCGCGCGCGCGCGCGCGCCTCCTCGTAAAGGTCGAAACAATAAAAACTGACGCGTAAAGCCTTTTCATTTATCTCGGCTGCCGGGGTAACACTGGGCGGCTGCGCGGACGCTTCGACTTTTATATCCGCAAATTGAATTCGGAGGAGGCGCGCTTAAATTCGCGCGGGCGGGGGAGAGGAGGAGGATGCGCTGCTGCTGCCGAAGACGCGCCCGGCTTTTCTATAAAATATCCCGCAATTGTTTTACTGCGTCGTTCCTGCCGCTCGCCTCCGCTCGGTCTTTTTATATCAATTGCCCCGCTTGCTCTTTATTTTCCTCCTCGCGAGGTACGGAGTTAATTTAATTATTCTTTATGTTAGCTGATTTTTTAAGATAAGAGTAACGGAAATATAAAACATTCTTTTTATTCGTTCTTTTCCTGACAAAAATAATAAAAAAGTGCTTTATAAAAGTGCACGTTAAGAAAATTATAAATTAAAAATTTACAAGTAGTTTTTTTTCTCACGATTAATGTGTACGTACCGTGGTCAGTGGATCTTTTTGAAAAAACAGACTATACTAATCTAAAAAGTCGTGCTCTAGCGATATCAAGTACACAAAACACTATATAGAAAAACCGAAATTTTGATTAATTAAATGTCTGCTTAAAAGTGAAATTCTCATTGCTAAATAAACGTGAATCGAAAAAAATTCATTTATTAAAGACCGGAAGGATATTGGCAGCCCGCCTCTCCATAAAACACTACACACTGTACTGTATAAAACGAAATTAAAACAAGTACAAAATTGGAATATAGCCCGGCGCCTGATACACTTTTGCCGTGCATTTGACTACCCTTAATCAATGCCCCTCCCCCTCAGCCCGCCGCCGTTCCCCGGGTGGCTCGAGAGGCCGAAATGAAACCTCGCGCGCGAGCTCTGGCAATCTCGAGTGGCCGCGCTCAAACATTCGCGGATGAAAAAGAAGAAAGGCGCGGGGGAGGGAGGACCGGGGCCTCGCTCTGCCTACGCTCGAAATAATTCCCCGGGCGGTATCGCGCGCGAGCCTTTTAATTCCGCAAGGCAGATGCCGGCCGTCCGCGCGAGCGGAAACCGGATGAGATTGCGCGCGCCCTCCCTCGCTCCTGCCGCGAGGAGAGTCCCTCGACCCTTTTTTTCTGGATCGTCCGTGCACCCGGGGCTTTTCTCCCATTTTTCTCGCCCGCGCGGGCGCTTGTTTTTTAATCTTTTACCTACGAGAGGCGCGCGAGATTTCGCCTGGCTGCTCCACTTCTTTTTTCGCTTTTCACTTTTATTTGCCACAGGGTTTATCGCGGCCTCTTCGGGGCTCTGCGCGGCGACGTGGTTTCGGGACGAGGTACTGCGATTTCTGTTACGCCGGATAATGCAGCGGATTTGAAAAATGGGGGCTCTATTGTCCGACGGTGCATTGACTCACGTGTAATTGAATTTTGCATTTTAGATAGCTTTGCTCTTTAAATATAGGAATAAGTGAAATTCATCCAAATTCAAGCTCTTATGTAATCTTAAAAGCTCATACTTATTTAATAAATGGTCGATTTATAACGCTAGATAAGTGCATATATTCAGTCATTCGACATACTGGGAAACGTGAGGAAAAGATACAATTTTTTATAGTTAAATTAGCCAGAATTATAATAATTTTTATAACAAAAATTGTATTTTTTCTTCCATCTCTAAGAATTTATAGTAAATAATCCGATTATGTTTTTTCATTGAAAAAATTCGCGATTTTGATTTATTTATATTTAAAGAGCAAGTCTGATAATGGTTTTGAACATACTACTTTTATTTTTAAAGAAGCATTTTTTGTAGTTTCATTTATCATTTAAAAAAAGCCTTCAGTTTTAATTTACGAGCGCGAATAAAATTGAAATTATTCAATCATGGCTTTGACGTACTTTTCCTGTTCCGCCGCGCGAATGTACACGCTCATTGCTATTTTTCTTTTTTTTCTTTTTTCATTAGCCTATCTTTTTATCTCCCTTTTCTCGCTTTCGTCCGTTCATGCGTATAAGCGCGAATGAGATTGCGCTCTACAAGTGCAGCGCGCATCGAGAGCAAAACAATGCCCCGTCGATTGTTGCAGTTTTTCTTTCTCTCACTTTTTCCATTAAAGCCGCGCCAATTCCGCTTTGCGCGTTCCTTTTATGCCTAATTTTCTCGCCGCGACCCTGTCACTTTTTGTTGCTATTGGAATTCTGCTCGCGCATTTGGGACAATAAAAACACTCGCAATTTAGATCGAATGCGATTTTAACAGTGCAAACATTAGCTCGCCGAAGGAACAGCTATATCGCTTTTAAATTTACTTAATCTATTTGCCCCCTTTTCATTCACCGTCCGAAAGTATTAAATTAAAATAAATTTATTTCGTCTGTTCGCAGGTAAGCCTCTTGGAAAAGAATCAAATCGCCAGCTCGCTAATCCGTAAGTACGAATAATGAGTCTCTCGCAGCGACGCGACGTTCATTTCGTCCCTTGAAAATCTTATTCGACCAGAATTGTTTTGACCGGAATTGCGCCTGAATCGGCCGAGTCCTCGGAGCGAGCGTCGGCGGAAAAAAGGGTCACGTAGCACTTCTGTCCCTCTTTGCCTCGCCGGCGACAAAACGACAGATCGAGCGGATAAAAGGTGCGACGGTAAAATGAGAGGCGCCTATATAGGTCCCTGACGAGAGAAAAAAAAAGGAGAAAGAGAGAGAGAAAGGGAGGTAATAGAGTGTCGGTAAATCCTCGTCGAGTCGATCGCGGATTAACCTCACCTCTTAGTCCCGGAGAATTCGCGTGGCGAGCGTCCACCTTTTTATCTCGTCTTTCCCACCTCCCCTCCGTCTCTGTCCCACCTTCGAGCAGCCGCGCGCCTACTTCTATTTGTCCCTGTCTCGCGGAAACCCTCTTATACCTACCCATCTCCTAGGGTCACTCGATCGAGTCGAGTTGGCCTTATTATCCGTCGCCTTTCTTCGCTCTTCATTATCCCACTTTTGCATACTCTCTTTTATGTATCTACGCGCGCTTCATATTTTACCTCCTCCTCTCTCAATCTCGCTTTAATTCACCCCATTATTTCGGCTTCCTTAATTTTTTTGTTCGCCGAGGACGCGAAAAATATTTTCACAAATTAAAAGTTCAATCTAGGGAGGAGACGGAGAAAAAAAGGATAAACAATGTGGGGGAAAGTTTTAATTAAGGCCGCTCTCTGGCATCGATTTTATTTTCGCCGTCGCTATCTCTATCGCCGTCTAGGCATTTTAATTCCTTTTCTCCTCGTTTCGCCCTGCAACTATTTGCCTCTCTCCTCTTAATTCCAACTCCATTCTTCCCTTCTATTCCGCGCGCGCAAACTCTTTCTCCGTCGGCCCCTTCCTTTTTTCCTTGCACCTAATGCGTTTCCATCGCGTGGAGAGAAGAGGAGGAAAGAGAGAGAGAAAGACGTCGCCTCGGACGGGAGCGAAAGGGGATCGGATTATCCACATTTCCTCCTCGAGTGGGGAAAATAACGAAGGACACCGGCGCGTCTCCGCTCCTTCTTCCCCGTCGCTCTTCCTTAAGCCGGCCAGCTTTGAAAGGCGCCTCCCGACGCCGCGGCTGTCCCCGTGAATGAGAGATTCCCGCGAGCTCCCTCTCCGTCTCTCCCGCAAGCGTCGAACGTACGCCACGACTGCAGTCGCCCGGGAGAGAGAAGGAGGCGGTGAGAAAGCGCGGGTGTGTTTTTTTGTTGCTTCTCCTCTCCTTTCTTCGAAGGCGAGTCCCAACGTAAATCTACAAACCCAAGTTACGGCACTCGGCGAGGACTTTTTTCCAAATATTTATTGCATCCGTCTGCGCTCGCATTTTTATACACACGCGCATGTGTTTCGTATTTTCTTTTATAATTAATTTTCAATGTTACCTCGCGGCTCGTAAAATTCCTTGGATTATCAGGCTGGTTTATACACAGAAGCGTGCTTTCGACGGGCCCGTCAAAGTTTGTTTGCGGCGCGCTTCAAATTAGTTGCTTGATGTGCAGTGCCTTGCATAAAATTTAAGGGTAATTTCCTCTGGGTTGATCGATTTCAAAAATATAATGAAATTTTTAATGGCCTACCAGGCCACTTACTTAAAATCGATATCATCTTGAAAATAATAAATAAAAATATATGACTTGAATTTTAATAAGGTCTTGATTCAAGTTAACCCTTTAATCATCAATGCATTTATCTCATATTTTTATTAGTTATTACATCAGTAAAATTCAATATAGTAGGATATTTAATACCAGGTTTCGAATCATTCTTTTTTGTTAAAATTTCTTAATTTAAAGATCTGATGTGTAGAAAAACTTTTTTGAAGAAACCGGAATTGACGGGATCTTATAAATTGGCGATTAAGCAGCGAACAGAAAAATCGAAGCGCCAGCTAACTTTTTCAATGAAACTATAAAATTACGGCAAAGAAAATGGAAGAGAAACGCGAAACTCGCGCGGATGATTGGGAGCGACATGCGCGTTATAGTGCGAGGGCGACTGTCGCTCAGCAGAAACGGACACGGCGGCGGGGCTTCGCGTTACTAGACAAACGCCCGGGCAGCCGTCAACGGCAATTCATTGTTTGACGACTCGGAGAACAGCGAAGGTGTCGATCTCGTCCCGGCAATTGCCGCCTCTCTCTCGCCCCCTCGCGGGATCTTCTCTCTGACTGCGAACTTCGTGCCGAGCCCACTACCTATACGCGCGCCCGAGCCAGCCAGCGTTTAAGTGTTTACTCTGGCCCCGATGTGTGTACGAGGGCTGGGGGGCCGGTCAAAGTGCACGGAGAAAACTTATGTTTTACGGAAATCCAATACTTTCCTCCGCGCTCTCGCCCCTAATTTTCGCATCGACAGATGATAAATAATGTTACCGGGGGGCGGGGGAGTGCGCGCTTGTGTGCTCGGGGTTTTATGGGCACACGCGCGCGGATGGTTTTCTCTGAAAGCAGATACGTGATATTCTTCGAGCGACCCCGCGTGTTTGGTTTTGATTAGTCAATTGACGATGACCATTTTGTCACAATGATCGATGCAGTATTGTATTTTAACTTTTTTTTGGAAATTTCTGTATAAATATTTCTTTACCTAATGACAGTGGCTACATTTCCTTTTATATATACGTATATAAATTTAAGTATCTGTAGAAAAATTAATTAAACTTTGATAGAAGTATGAGCTGAGATGTTATTTCACTGATACAGTTGAATACTTCTTTAAGCTTTTTTCGGTTTCATGAAAAAATTTAAATGCAAAACCACATAATTAATACATTTTTTAAACACATTTTTCTTTGATTTGGTAAAAATAAATTAAATTATATATATCGTGTCAAAGAATAATTATTTTTTAATTATCGACAGTTAGTTTTACATAACGTGATCAGTATAAATATTTTCGTAAGGAGCAAGTATTTTTTTAGCGCATCTGTCTTTAAAAACTGGAGACCCCATTCATAAATCTTGTATCTATTAGAGAAAGGTTGTTATTCTTAATATATTTCCAGTGGCAAGGCGCACGTCCATACTCAGCATCCGATTCCGGGTGAATTTTCAGCCGACGGCGCCGCGCCTCCAAACATCGGCGCGGGTCTCGCCGAGTTGCGCATCCGTAATTGGAAACCGGAAGCTCGGCGCTTCTCTTTCCTCCTCCCTTAGAAAGTATAAGAGAAAGAAAGAGAGAGAGAGAGGAAAGTATGGAGGCAGAGAAAAAAAAGGACCCGAAGAAATCAGATTCTTATTTCGCTTTACGATAATTCCCTCCCGAGACTTTTCAACTCGCAATTATACTCGCGCGAGCGCGCGCCACTTCGTTTCAGTACTTTTCTTTTAAAGCGAGAGAGTCCTCCTCCTTTTAAGGTGGTATATACCGAACCCCGGAAGAAACTACTCGATTCGCTCTTTTCTTCAGTTTTTAATTTTTTTCTCCCCGCTTTCCGCTTTATTTTATACTCTCCTTCCAGTAACTGCACGGAAAAATAACGTAATTTAAATTTATTCCCCGCCGGGAGTTGGTTAATAAATTGCTTTCCTCGCGTGTAAAATAGTATACTGTTAATTAATGAAGATAAATTTAATGACTGCTGCGTTAACTGCGATTTCGCGATACACCTTTTTTTTAATCCTCGCGTGCGAATGAGCAGAATTTATTTAATTAATCGCAAAAATTTCCAGTCGTAACGAGGTAAAAAGTAGCGCAAGAAAACGATCGTGCGTTTTAAATGAAATTTTTCCGCGTGTTTCCCGCGTGCGACACTTTTCATTGTCGATCCTAAAAAAGTATATTTTTCCGCCTTTTTTTTGTCGCGCGCAGCCCAGATTTATATCACTTTCAGCGAAGCGCGCGCGACCCTGATAAACATAAATTCAACGCGCGAAAAAAAGGGGTCGCGCCGAGGAAAATCCGGGCGAAAAAAAAGAGAAACAAATGAAAAGCGGCAGCGGGAATTTTTTGCCGTTTGCACCGAGGAGGTATAGAGCTCGACGAGAAAAAAAATCGCAATCGTCCCCGGAGAAGCGCCACCGCGCGCGGCGCAATTACGCCAAGAATTCCGGGCACGCGCCCGGTTTGATATACCTCGGCGTGTACACGCGCTTTTACGCGAGAGTCTCGTTGCGCCGTCCTCCGCGTCGCGGCTCCTCTTTTTTTTACGCTCGCTTCTCTCGTGCCGCGCGCTCGCTTTTTGTACCCGTCCGCGTTCCTTTTTGCCCGCCGTCGAAGATCAACGCGATTTTATCGGCCTGAGCCGTTGAGCGATCGGATTTTTGCTTTTTGACGTCGCTCGAGCGAAAATTTGCTCCAAGACATTTTTTTTACACTTGTAATTTAAAGGGATTTATACGCTTACATTTTCTTTCATTTTTATAAATATTTAAATTGTGGAAATAAAAATTTAATAGAAACTGTTATCGAACTTCTAGTAAATTGGATAATAATAAGAATTTTTTCTCCGTGACATTATTTTTGAATAATTTTTCCAAACACATTAGTTTTTTTTATAAAAATTCCAATACGAACACGAAGAACTATTTTAATTGCCAAGAATCATTTTTCCTCCTTACGCTCTCGAGCGCGCATGCAAAAGAGGCTAAACTAGCCACTTTGACGGGGCACTGTACGCCTCATCAGCGACAACTTCTGAAACTTCCCTAAAAAAAAAAGAGAAAAACCGCGACAGCACGGAAAAGCGACGTAGCCGCGAACGAAAATTAAGTAAACTACGTTTCGGAAAAGTCAGGCGAATTAGCAAAGTGCGGCGGTGGCGGCGAGCGAGTGGCCCTCTCGACTTTCCGGACTTCATAAGTCGAGGGGGGTGGCGGTGGAAGAGACGGCGGGCCGGGGCTCGCCTCCCTGATTGGTCGGCGCGTCTAATCGAGTTAGCCGCTTGATTGCGAGAGCCCCGGCAATAATAACGAGCCGCCGTCGCCCTCCACGGGGATTTTCGGCTGACACGCCGCACCGGAATCCGAGGCGAGATCCGCGCGAACAATGGGGGCGGGAATATCGGAGACGACGAGAAAGATGCGCGTAGGTGCGCGAGGCCACGTCGGCGCGCGCTTACTAATAAGACAGAACTCGCGTCTGGAAAGTTTGTTGCTCGCTCGTGCCGTTTCCTCCTTATTAACCGTGTGATTTCACTTTGAGAATCCCGTACATTCGTAGCCGGAGCACGGAATGCAGATTTGCCGTTTAATTTGCACGTTATTTTTCTACAGACCAGATTTTTCTTTTATGATTATATTGATGGAATTAAAATTTACATTTAATTGACATATTGAGTACAGCTAGTAGAAGCTCTTTTTTTGTTATCTTTTATTTCGCAACCTGATCAAATAAAATTCCCAAATATAAAAGTTTTCAATTAACATTTTCTACTGTATTTTCACTGTAGTATTTTACTTCTTAGTGTTTTGGATTTTAAAGTCTCTAAAACAAATATACATTTTAAAAAAGTAACGTTTTTCCATTAATTTCCGCGTGGAATTACCGCGCAGTAAACTCGGCGACTTAAGGCGCGCACCAGGGACCCCCGAAAAGGAATGCGCGAAACGCGCAAACTTTAATTTTCTCCGCGGGGGCGAGAGCGTGAGAGACAAAAAAAGTGGTAGTCGACGTAACATCGCAAACACTGGCTCGCGCGCTCGTCCGGGCCGAGGATCGAGTAAGAGGTCGCTTGCACTTTTCGCAAATCCTCTTACCGGCGCTCGAAAAAAAGGGGGGCCGCTCGCGCCTAATAAGAATTCCAATCGCAATAAAATAGGATTTGCCTCTGATAAGCATCGTAAAAAAGCGCGACGTAAGGACGTTATTTTCCGCGGCCTACCCACCCCCTTCCTCCGGCTTCTCTCCTCTTTATTTCCTCCGAGTCGGAAGAGACGCGCCTTTTTCGCCGCGTGCGATTGAACTTTGAATGGACAGGGGGGACCTATTTCATCTTATCGTAAAGAGGAGGTCTTCCCGAGTTTACGCCTGGAACGCGCAACGCGAAGCACTTTGTTGACGGAAAACAGATGGTGCAGTGTGCGCGCGCGCGATTGCGGTAAGTGCCCCGCTTAATCCGGCGAACGAGTTACGAGGATCCACTTATGATATTTTCTTTCCCTTTAAATCCCCTTTTAAATAATTCAACGCCGTGCGCATCCTTCTCGAATTCAATCAGCCGGGACGGTGCATCCTTCTCGAATTAAAAGAATACACCGGCTGTAAATTCAATTTAAATCTCGCGTCGAACCTTCAGCGCTCCTTTATTTTTAGTGCAAATTGAAAGCGTTAAAGTCCCGTAACGGGCGTTTTGTTAAGTTGCGCGAAAACTGGACTGGAGGGATTTTGACAGTTCCTTAATTTCACCTCGCTCTCGCACCGAATCCCGTGTATACGAGGCGATGATTTACCGACGTTCGACGCGCGCGCATCAAACACTCGGCCCGCAATTTCGTTTTCCCGCGCGCGCGCCTCGGCTAAATTAAATCTCGCCTCGCGCGCGCTCACCTGCCGCCACTTAAAACGCCGAGGCCCCCGCGAGTCGATTCGCGGAATAAGGATAATCAGGAAAACGCCGCGGCAGCGTCAATCAGTATTCCGCGCGCGCGGGCCCACACTCCCGTGTCGCTCACCCACGCGCGCCTCGGCGAATTAGCCGCCGCCGAGGGAACGACGAGCCGCGTCGGGGCGCGTCGCGTCGCCGGGGCGCGCGATCATGAATATTATGATGAATAGAGGAGGCTTTACCATTGTTGGGCCGCGCCGAAGAAAAGGAACTTGATTTAAATGGAGGAAGGCGAAGCGGCGACTTTCGCCGTATGCATATGAATGTCGATTCGCGAGCGGGCAAGTGCACGCCGGCCGTTTCGTTTCGATTTGCGCCTCCTTTCTTCCCTCTCGCCTTTTTTTCTCCCCCTCGTTCGCCCGATGCCTTTTCAAGCCTTCGTCACCGGCGCGCTTTTCAAACGGCGGGGTGATTTAAAAACTGCGAGCGTTGCGGTGCGTCGGGTTATTTACGACGCGACTCGTGAATCTTCCGAGTGTGCACTGCTCCTTTTTTTTTTCGTCCGACTTCGGATGTATGTATACAGTTTGCTTTTTGGTCGGGGCTCGAAGTGTAAATTATGCGCGAGGGCCGCACGAAAATTGCTTCTTCCCCGGGACGTAATAAGGAACTGGGCGCGCGGCGCTTTGGCGGCGGGGACGAGTGTATATATTTCTACGAGGTAAGGGAATATTACTTCTTCAGCTGAAACCCCTTTTGCTTCTTAAAATTGAAAGAATGCTTTTCAATCAGCGGACGAGAGGAGCAGCTCGTCTGACTTTGCGTCCCGCGTCTCGACGATAATTTGAAAAACGTGAAAGAGAACGAATTTTCTTTGTCCCCTTATTAGCCTGGCGAATAATGCGAGTTGTACCGGTGACGTCGTTTTAAATAAAAATTTCAAAGCAGGCTGTTATTTATTGGCCGTGATTACTAACTCGACGTAGCTGTCAAAGAAAAAACGCATTTACCTTATTTCCATTCTCGAAAGATATTTTCTAAAGTGTAATACACTCTATAGAGTGTCGCGATCGTTTGTTGCTTACTTTTAACAAATGTCGTCGAAAAAGTAACATCATTAATTAACGTCCCGTTTCCATTTGCATTCACGTACACCGCGGAAAGGAAACGTGATTAAAAAAATTTTCCTCGAGTCACTCGCGCATCATCAGAGCCATTCCGCGCAATGAATAAAAAACACATTTCACCCGCGAAGTCAAAGAAACTCGCGATCATTTTTATCCCTCTTCCCCCCGCGACGGATCGAGAAAATCGCTTTTTTTTCAATAACACGCGGGACCCGCCGCAATCTGTCGATCCTACGCTTTTGCGTCGCCGCGGAATAAATCAAACGAGGGCGCGAGCGTCGTAAAACTTGGAAAACTGCCACATCACGGTTAATCGCCCCCCTTCCACCCCCGTATTTTCCAGCGTCGCGCATCGCGAGAGTGCCTCCCTTTGATCGCGTTCGCGTTCCTTTTTTCTCCTCCTCTCTCTTCTCGCGCCCGTTTTCATTTTCATTTGTCCCTTGCTTTCTCTCGCCTCCCACTCTATTTTCCGCTTGCACTCCCTTCCCCGCTCTCTTACTTTTTTTCTCTCTCCAATGTTGTCGAGCCCGAGTTCGCGTGGGCGGGAGAGCTTTGATTAATTTTTCTTGATGGATTTTTAATGCAAATTTCAAATTGGAAGCAGAGCCGCTTCGAGTGATCGATTGTTTCGCGAATCCTCCTTATACTTCCGCGTATTTATAAATCGCTTAAACCCGTCTCTCGATTTATTTTTCAACGTCATCTCGCCCGCGATCTACACTCTCGCTGATCTGCATAAACATTTGCGCCCCCTTCGAAATCTCCGTAGAACCTGCTCCTTGAAAAAAAAAGTCGACGCAAAAAGTACCCGCGCGCCGTTGAAGCATCGGCGACGTTTTAACCGTCGAACGGCGGGCGATCATCGACGAGGGAAGGGGGTCGTCGGCTTCACAAAGCGCGCAAGCGGCCAGACGCCCGCCCCGGGGCGAAAAGATACACACGTGCCTTTGTACCCGCGGCTGTTTTGCGTAGCCGACTTTATTTTTCACCGGAGAGGAAAGCAATTATCGTCGCGCGCGCCGCGTTCGCCCTTTCGCCTCCTCTTTTCATTAAAACGAGCGGATCGAGATATCTCCCTCTCGCGGCGTTGTCTTATTGCGGCGTTATCGGCCTCTCTGTTCGACTCGTGTGCGATGCTTTATATCGACTACTTTTTTTCTGCCGAGATAGGTATTGTTCAGGAGTATCGATTCCGCTTCGCGAAAAACAAAGAAGCTATGGGGTAGTTCGCGGGGAAATCTCGGAAAATAAGTTTTTGTTCGGTGCCTATAGCCTCTCCGAGCGGAGAATCAATAAAGTAATAATCTAACGGTCTGTGAGTTTTTCTACCTCGTTCTTTTACTCTCATATTCATGAAGAATCATCGGTCTCTTCGGTAATTGCACTTGCAGCCGCAAAGATTAGAAAGTTAGTAAACTAATCGCGCTCTGCATAAAACTGTAAAAAAACGTAATAAATTTGATAAAACCTAAATGATGAATGCGCGATCGAGCGAGGTACAAGAAAGAAGAAACAAAACGCATTTTAATAAACGTAAAATATATCGCGCGAGCAAAGTGCGCCGTAAAACGACAATTTTCGGCTTTACGTTGTCAATAAAATCTGTCGCCCCGGCGGGGCGGAGAAAAAAGGCGCGCGTGGGGGTGGGTGGAGAACCGCAGCCGGCGATGGATGATGGCGCATTCAATATCCGGGCGATCGAGGGCTCGGCGCAACTACTATCGCGCGTTTAGCAGCCGCTCAAAGGCCGCGCGCGGAAAATAAAACGAGCGCGCGCTCGCACAGAGGGAAGGGAGTGCAGGGCTCACGCACACTTTCGTTCCTTATCGCGACTCCCCCTTTATACCTGCGAGCGCATCGCCGTTTCTCTCATCCGGCCCCGACGTCGGAGAGACTTGGCCGGCGTAAAAGTTCGCCCGGGGGGTGGGGGGGAATTTAAGCCCGTCGATCGACGCTTCCGATATACAGCGAGGGGGACCCTTTTCCCTGGCTTGGTCACTCGTGTATCGCTGGTCCTTTCCCTCTTCTTCCTTCTTTTTTTCCACGAGTCTTTATCGATATTAAAGGACTTTCTTGGAATTAACATTTGGGGGATTCGAGATCGTAAATAAAAAAGGGAGTTTTTGTTTACGAAAGTATTAACTAATTGATAAGTAAGCGAGGTAAAGTTTGGTACCGGAGATGAGTTTGTTGAATGTAAAACGATTAAACACTTGGCTGCATTGAGATTCGCTCGATAAGCATGTAAAGTGATATTGATTAATGCGTCTCTTCTGAGATTAGGTTTCCATGGTAACTGCACTACTTCGCCTAAGTTTGAGCACATATTCAGAGGCACGCTCTAGAAATTGTTGCCAAGTCCTCCTAGCTGCACTTACTGCGATGGAGCATCTATTATACTAATCCGTCAGTCTCCAAAGACGATACACGAAATTTACCGATAATCCCCGAGCATCCTCGTTCCAAACAAATATTAAAAAAGGCGCGAAGAGCACCTAAAACTTCGTAATAACGCGCGCGACGATAAAAAAAAATATTTCTCCTTTCTCCGAACCGATCGGTAAAAAGCGATCGCGCCAAGACGATAGGCGCATAAGCGAGGCAGCTCGCAATGTAAATCAGGAGTTTTACGATCACTCGTAAACGCGCGCGCGCCGTATCACCCAGCCGATCTGGATCGGCCATTACCGAAAAAGAAAAACCGCGTCGAAAAATCCCCTGCCACCGCAGGAGCTGCCGCGCGGAATAAATGAACGAACGAGCGCGACGCCACGCCCGCCCACCTAATGGCGCGCGCGCGGGCCTTCGCTCGCGCGAGCGCCAAGGTCCGGCGAGCGTATCGTCCATTAAAATCTCGCCGCGTCCCTAAACGCTGCCTCATTAAAAGCGCGGCCCCGGCAAAAAGAGCGCCGCGGGGCCGCGCTCCGCGACGAAACTCTCAAAGTATCATTAAGAAAGGGCCGGGGGAGTGAAAACACGAGTCGTAAAAGAGCGAGCGCGCGACGCGTCAATCAGAGAAGTCAAAGGAGCGCGACGCCGTCGGCACCGGAAGCGCCTCCGGGGCCCCGGCAGCCCCGTTTATTTTCGCGCTTCCGAGTACGCCGCCCGCGCTCCTCGGCTTTGCTTTTTCGCGGACGCGAGCAGAAGAGAGAGAGAACCCGCGAGCTTTCCGCAATTATAGGCCGGCGGAAGGGGGCACTGCAGTCGTTTGCAACTCTTTTGGATGGAAAAATTTCGTTGTTTCGTTTTTTCGAGATTTTCTTGTACCTCGTTTTTCTCGCGTTGCTAAAAATGAGGACGAAAAATTAAGTAAAAATTCTTGAAATACTTATTTAGTTATTTATTCAATGCACATGAGGCGTGTTTAAAAAAGTTGCATCCTGAAAATATATTAAGTTTCTTTGGAGTAAAATTGTTATTATTCGATTATGATTGAGAGTCACCTTATCAGCTGATCCCCAAGAGATTATAATAGTAGAATACGTTATTACACTATATTACAAGTGCTATTATTGCACCTAAGTCCTTTATAATATATTCTTAATGTGAACATGAATTAATAACCGCGATAATAAAATTGTAAATAAAAATTGATTTCGCTTGTCTATTAATTTTACGTACAATTAATGGATTTATAAGCTATGTAGATTGTTAACCACTCGTCGTACTTACTCAGTTAAAAGAAAAATACTTTTCAAAAAATGATAATTAAAAGATCAACATTTTGTAGCAAAAATTCTAAATTTTTCAATTTTAACTATCGTTCTCTTTTTTATAAAAAAAAATGCCAATTAAACTGAAAAAATAGGGAGTACGTTGTAACGTACAGCTACCGAAGGGAAGAAAAGCCATCGAAAAATCACGCGGTGGAGTGAAAGAGAGCAGGCCGATCTCAATTACCGCGTTTTTCGGTCAGCGCTCCCCACCCACCCCTCCCCCGCACGGCGTGCGCGCTCCGACTTTTCGCTAATAACCGCGCGGAGGCGGTGCGGCAGACACGCGACCATCCGGACCACACGTGTGCGATAATGGGAAAGGCCGATACGCGGCTGCGGCCGGATCATACGCGCGTTTACGCTCCCTATTTTCTCTCGCTCTCTTTCCCGCTTCGCTTTCGCTCCCTCGCAGCGCTCCATCTGCTCCTTGTTACGCCGAGTTATTAATTAGCCGGCCGCTTTTCGCCGCTGCTCTCGACTCTTTCTCTCTCTCTCTCCTTCGTCTTTTTCTCGCTCTTTTTTTCGGCCCTTGGCGTTTTTGACATTGCTTAAATTAAAGTGGCTCCGGCAGTATTTCAATGGGCGAGATAAAAATGTAGCGGTACACCGGCGGTGCTCCCGTGTTCCCTGAAACTTTTTTAAAAGTGTATCGGTACAGCGTTTGTAATTAAGCCGGAATTTTTTGCGCCCTCGCGGAGTGATTAATTATAAGATAACTTTGTCAAAATATTAGACCGTTATTGAAACTTTTATTTCGTCGAGTTCATTGCAATTTATTAACTATTGTATCATCATTAACAAAAATTTGAAAAGAAGGATAAGCGATTGATGATTATTTAATTGTCATCTTAAAAAAAAATGTTGAGAATGAAGTATAAAACGGGAAAAGGGACCTCCTGCTTAATTACGTCTCATGGCTCATAATCGCCTTTTAAACATCTCAAGTAACCCTTGACCGCGGTCATAATGAATCCTTTTAACCGTTCGATCAATCACCCCCGTCATTTACCCACCTTCCGGCCTTTCTCGCGCTCCACCCTTTTTCCCGGCGATCGCGCGCGCTCTCCACGAACTTTTCGTTATGCGCCGTTATCGCGACACTGCAACTCTCCTCTCTCCGTCTCTCTCTGTTTCCCTCCCTGAATACGTAACTCAATACCCGGTCGCCTTGGTCGGCTTTAATGAAGACGGCCTGTCGCCGCAGCCGCGAGCCATTTTCCCCCGACCCGCTATCTCGTTTCTCTTCCACCCCCCTCGTCCGCTTTTTTTTCTCCCCCCGACCGCTCGCTTCCTCGTTTTGAGCTCGAAATGACTACCGGAGGAGCCGGCCGCGGGGACGAGGCTATTCTCTCGATTCCTGTGCGGCGTTTTTTTTTTTAGGAGCGAGAGACCGAGCTCCCTTTTTTCTCTCTCGGTGCGCGCGGGGACGAGCGGTCGAATGTAGATGCGATTGCGCGCGGCCGACTGTCTCGGCTAGCGGATGGCTCGTCGCCTCGCTTCTTTTTTTTTTTGCTCGTGTCAGGGGAAAAAGCGGATAATCGAACCGGCGAATATTCCATCGCTTCGCGCGGCTTATTTCCTTTCGGCTAGGCGCCGGGATCGATGTAATTGCCTATTGATCAAACAAGTAGCGTAAATTATCTTATCCGTCGAAACTCGATTGGTTTTTCTTTTAATGAAAAGGTTATCAGTCATTGCTCTAGGTTTTAGTACTATCTGAAATGTATCTACTAAAAAGTTTACTTACTGACTGTATAAAAAAATCTATTAAAAAATTTACTATTATTTTATCCTCTCTTTAAAAAATAATGAAGCTAAAAGGGAAGTTAATCTATTCTTCATTTGATTCATTCTATCGAGATTATGTGATTAGAATTCTGACTCCGTCTATTGCATGCAATCGCATCCGTCGGCTTACGGCAATGTATGCAGAATAGAGAGTGAAGACATTAATTAACTTTTAAATTAATTCGGGTTATTTTCGTTTTAATTATTTGCAAATTTCTACGAGCGGGGATTTAATGTAATGCTCCTGTTGGTTACACTTTCCAGTGATTATCTAAAGTAAAAAAAAAATTCAGCACACTTTTTAGACACTTTTTTTTAACTAAATTGTTTTTTACAGTTCGATCTGAATTGACTTAAACGAAAATATGATTTATACATAACAACTCTTCCCGCAAAAGACGTTTAAATTTAAAGGGCCATGCATCGTCACTTATGCTCTTTCTCCTTCTGTCCTCGTCAAACTGCTTGAGCGAAAAAGGCCGCGTACCGCGGCAGAGGTTAGGGGCAAAAAAGCTGCGAGCAGCAGCCGTCGAGGTGAGCGATTAGAAACGACGGGGCGGAAAGGAGCAGCGGATCCCGGCATCCGGGCTGGGCGGAGTCGAAGCGTCCGGAGCGGCGCGCCTCTACACGAGATAAAAGTGCAATTAACCCCCTCGAAGCGTCAACAGGAGTCTGGGCTTAATGTCCCACCTACGGGTTTTCGCGGCTAAGCGAATGCGCGGGGCTCGCGCCTCTCGTCTCTTTTTCTCCTGCAGCTCGAATGCGCGCGCTCGCGCGACCCTGGGTGGTCCTCTCTTTCTCTCGCTCTCTCCTCGGCGTTGATTTATCCCCGGACGACTAGTGGCTTGCGAACCTTTTTTTTCGGCTTCTTTTTCGTCCTCGCCTCGCTCGTGCGTTGTTGCGCTTTTGCCCGGCTTCTGTCGGTTCTTGCTTTTCTCGTTACTTTCGGCGGGTTCTGAAAACTGAACGTTTTCATGAGAATATGACGAGGATTTTTTGTTAAATAAATTATGAAGGAAGTATGCGAGTTATAGTGCGAAGAGAACAAAAAGAAATTTATTCGCTTGCGCGACTTATGTAGTTTATTAATAATAAAAAAGTTTTTTTGTAATAGAAAATTTGTAGGGTCTATCACACGAAATAGAGATACACTGTAAAATAAGTAGTATAAATCATGTCTTTACTAATCCTTAAAGTAAATTTTCACTGATTTTAGTTTCTTCCAGAATTACACTGCTAATTAATTAAATTTTACTGATTCACTTTCACGTAATCCTTTATTTTACAAAACTTATTAGCCAAATTTTTATTAGCCACTTAAATGAAACATTTGCGCATAACATGCTACATCCCACATTCAAATTGAAACGAGTACCCGTCGGGTTGGCATTAATTAAAAATCCAAAATCTCTAAATAAAGTTACTTTAATTTCGTTTGCGTTCCACGGGTCCCCCGTGCTACTCGTACCTCTCTCTTTCTGTCCCTCGCCGCGCGCAATTTCTCGCTGTCTTTGTTGCTTGCCATCCCCGTCGGATAATTCGGAGAGCCCGACACGCCGAACATTTCACTTAATTTACGTATGCAAATGGGCTGCGCTCGCGCGCCGTATACGCGGGCCCACATGCGAGATCGTTATTAGTGGGCGATTAGGTTCTTAAGTGCGTTCCTCGGGCTGCTCTCGGGTGGCACTGAATTTGTTAATGACGCGTCGATTTTATTAACGCAGATGTACGCGGTGAAAGAACCTCCTTTATTTATCTCACGTCGATTCACGCTCATGCCTTCTTTTTCGCTCTCTGTTACAGGTGAGTCCTCTTCGATCAAAGTTTTTCCATTTCTGGAAGTTTTGGATGTAAGATTGCGATTAGACGAGTGAGTATTATGTATTTCCCATTAGTTTTGTAGATAGTAACTGTTACAACTGTTAGTTGATAATTTAGAAAAATTTTAATAGATCAATCAGATAGAATATTGAGAAATAATGGATCCGTAGTTTTTCCTTTTTTTTAAATTTAATGTTTATTAATAGATAAAAAAATTAAAAATTTTCATGCAAATATTCGATTGTGCAGATTGACTTATCAATAATATTCGAAAAAATCTGATAAATCACAAAATTCCAAAAGAAATCTGAAATTAAAGAAACAACGAGACCCTTTGATTAAATACCGGAAAGAAGCTTAGAGCGCGATCGCTAAAAATACATTACACTCCTTGAACAAATAGCAATCATCCTGGGTCAATAGCAGACGAAATCGCAATTCCTCCCGGATATTCCGGTCGCGCGAGCCTGGCCGTCGCGGCGTGTCGTTCCGCGCTATCCATCAATGCGCCCGGCAGCGGCGCCCTCACAAAGCCAAGAGCTAACAAACCATTTAAACTTAAAATCCCCGGAACGGCGTACTCCTTCGATCCATAAATTATGATTCGACGTCGCGCCTTATTGAAGCGGGGCCCGAAAGAGAGCCGCGGGCGACGGCGCGCGCTATATACCCGCCGCGTCGGAGTCGAAAATTGATTCCACGGGCGCGCTTACGCGAGACGACGCTTCCTGTGTTTTCGCCCGGATCGGCGAATTTTTAGTGCCCGGGGAAATTCCGGCTTCGTTACTGCCCGCGTCGCTCGGATGAAAAATCGTCCCGGTCATCTCTCAAAGTCGATCGCCGATAAATACTTGCCACGGCGTCGTAACCTTTCCTCCCGCGAGGGGCTAAGTGCATTGCGCTCTGTAATTTAATTGACAAATTAAGAGAGTAGTTGCGAACTACCGGACTTTACATTTTACGTTGCCTTAAAGCCGAACAAATTCAGCGGAGTAAAAGTTACCGACTCTGGTCTCACCGTGCACGTAACAATCCTATAGAACTTGAGTACACATTACTGTAATTGATGAGCATTGACGATATAGCGTCCCCGTGAAACTTCTCAACCGTAAATCAGTAAAAGTTTCTTTGCACGCGGTGCTCCACTTTTCCTTTCTCGTATAAAGAGAATTTTTATTTTCGTGCAACCATCGACCGACGCCGATGGCTATCTTCATTTCGTCCACGTAATGCCGCGTGAATCATTTCGAAATTTCCAAGAAACGAAGCCAATCGGAGGCGGCCATAAAATTTCCACCCGCATTTGTTAACGGGCCTTTGTCCGCAAAACTCGCCGTGCAAATTATTAATCCGTCCGTCCCTCTCGCACCCTCATTGTCCCTCTCCTGTGTTCCTCTTTGTCCGTGAAACTGCAACGGGACACACGTTCCCTCTCCCCCTCCCCGCAGAAATGTAAATACCGGTAGGCCAATCAACCTGATTGGTCGCCATTCGCTCGAATGCCCGTCATTCGCCTGCCCTCCGCGCGCACCTATATACGTGTATGTATAGCCGGGTGCAGGCCCGCATGCACCTCTCTCTGCCTCCGTCTCTTTCGCACGGCCATTGTCGCGGTAACACGGCGCGTTTGAGCCCGCGGGGTGCGCGCCCCCGCGCTCGCCAAAGTGTACACGCGCGGGAAAGATTCGCGGAGTCGACACGCTACTCCCAAGATCGGCCAGCTGCGATGAATTCCGCGGACTATCTACATACCTCTCCAGGAGGAATGTAAAATGCCCCTTCCGTCGGTATAGAACAATCAGACCCACGGCGTCGTTACCCCGTCGCGCAGGCCCTGCATACGCGTCGATCGAGGCGTTACAATCGGCGGGGGGAGGGGTGGTACCCCGGACAAAGCGGCGCGCGCGCCCGTCTAAGGCCGCCTGTGCTCCTCTGTGCGCCGCCCGCGGCATTAGCGCGGGAGCTCCGCGCTTGATTGTATCCGGCGACCCCGGCGACGTGGCGTCTTGCACAGGCGCGCGGGATCCCACGACAATGCGATTCGCGGCGCGCCGTACGTGCGTCCCGCGGAGTATCGGAGATATGCCGCCCCCGTGCGCCAGACTTTGACGGATATCAGCGCGGACGGCCCTCGGCGGCCCTGACGGCGCTCCGGGCGTTCTGTAATGTATGCTCGAATTATGCGGACGCCGTGGTAATTGCGCCGAATTTCCGGGATTCGACGTGATGTTTTTACTTTTTTTTTGTTAACTTGTTAGAGGACTTGGGTTTGTTTTGTTTAAATGAAGTTATAGTGTTACATATGACTTGAGTAAACAGAAAATCTCTTACGTAGTCGCTATGTTATTAATTTATTATAGAGGAATTTAAGCTAGTTTTATCATTTTTAGTAAATAGAAAGATTAATTCATTGATTTAAAATTTTAAAATAAACAATTTTAAGGCAAAATCGAAAGAAACATAACATTTTTCAGTAAATTTCAGTTTGTCCGCCTGATTAAACAATATTGAAAAATATTTAAGAAGTACCTATTTTTTCTTACTCAAAAATTAATGCAAATAAACATCCAGCAGTTCTATAAATATCAAGCAGGACTAAAACTGTATATAATACATTTTTCTAAATAAAAATTAAATTGAAAAGAAAAAAATCCATTGCTATTGATTATTTTTCATTACTTTCTATTCATTCAAATAATTAATTCACACGAGTAATGTATCTTTTAAATTCTTGAATTACCAATGTAGTCAATTGATTTGTTTTTTTAAACCCAGTTTGTATACTCAATTTGAAATGATTTTTCGCTTTGAGAGTATAAAAATAGATTCACCCTCGCCGGAGTCCACAGTGTAACAGTAGATAGTCCAAACTGAAGCTCAACTTACTTCCACTTTAAAGGAGGAAACTTTCGAATTTGTGCAGTATCGAAACAAATTAACGGAAATTCAATCTCCGAAAATCTGTCTATTCAGCTTTAACCACTTAAGCGCCGCAAGTCGAAAGCACAAATTGCCATCATCGAAGTCCCCCCCTCCGAACGAGGGTAAGGAAAAAAAAACAAACGAATTTAGACTCCCCCGGTAATTCATAAACATTATTGAGTGTAACGAGAAAAAAAAGTCGCGAGAGTCGATATTTCCCCGCGAGTGAAGATCGACAAAGTGGGTAGTCGCGCGTAGCTAGGCACAAAAGCGAGCGCGCGGCGCGGCACAAGTGGCGAGAGATAGAAATCTCTCGGATTACCGGTGAAGCACGTACGATGACGCCTATCAACAACAATCAGCGCGCCGGCCTGATATTTCAAACATGTCGATATCCAGGGGGTGGAGGGGGGCGAGCAAAAAAATTTGGCCAATCGAGTGCCGACCGAAATTGACAGGCGGAAATGCCCCCTGCACCGGTGCCACGATTTTTTTATTTTCATTCGTTGTTATTTTCTTTTTCCTTTGTTTTTCCGACGCACTTTAATCGCCGCGATCCGGCCGAAACAATCGAGTCGCTTTACGAATTCGCACGCGTTAATTTTTAATCTGCGAGCCGCGCTTGGAATGCCTAGTGATTGCGAAATTCAATCGAACGTTGTGTCAAGTTACTGTGTTATTTCTAGAGTGGAATTTAAGAATTTTGTTTGCGTAAGATTTTAAGTAACAAATTTGACACCTCGAAAATAAAGAATCTGAGAGTAAGTTTTTTAAAAAAGCTACCGCTCATTATTTATTTCGCGACTCCCTTGCTAAACACTCGAACTTTTGAAAAATCCATCACAAACGAACCGTGAAACCCCTCATTAAAGTTCCGAGTAAACAAAGTTGTTAGTCGAAATTAAAAATTTGCCGGAAGCCGCCGTAGACAGTAGCCGTGGCTCTTGAGCGCTCGATGGGGAGGAAAATGCTCGAAAACAATCTGCGTGGCGGGGGTGGGGGTGGGGGATAAGAAAAGGAGTCGCGATTGAAAATCCAGAGTCGTAGAAAAGGGCGGCTAGACGGCGTACGTATGTAGGTAAAGGTAATATCTCTTATTCGGGTGGGCGAGATAACGCCGGCGGGGGGATGTTTACAAGGAGGGCGAACCGTCTCGGCAGTCGCGCTCCGCCGGTAGTACCAGTCGACCAAAGAAAGTAATGACTCCACTCGAGAAGATGAAGCGCAATGGCAGAATTTTCTTTTTCCTTACCTTCCTTCCTTTTCACTCGCGGCTCCTCTCGCTCTTTCTCCTTCTCGTTTTAGGGGGTTACTTTTCTCCTTGGCAAACCCTTCGGAAGCTCTCGACTTTTTATTTGGCCCGGTCCTCTCCTCCGTCTTCCTCGCGCCGTCAACCTTTTCAAATTCCTCTATCCGTGATGCAGGGCGCTGTTATCCTCTCGAGCTTTTTCGTTTTGATCCTCTCAAAATTTTCGGTCCAATCCAGTTAGCGAAAAATTGGTCGTTCTTAACTGTACATTTTTACAAACGCGTAACAAACAATAGAATCGAACGCTTCGCACGAGTAAAAGAATTCTGGAGGCTACTCGAGTGTATAATCTATCAATTCTTATCGCGCCGGGGCGACACCGGTCGATGATCGATCCGCAAACAGTGGGGTCGAGCGCCGGAATTGCTTCAAAAGTCAAGCTCAGATTAATCAACCTAATGCACTTGTAAAATCGATCGGCGCCTCCGGCGGTGCGATTCTCCGAAATTTCTCTCTCCCGCCCCCGCGTTCTCTCCCTTTTCGCGGATAAAGAGCGCGTCGGGCGCTTTTAGCGGGATCGTTGCGCGCCGTAGGAGCCGCGTCACGGTTACGAATCTAATCTGGTTTAACTTGTTTACCGGCCCTCGATAAAGGAGCAGTGCAATCCACACTGAAATTTATCGCGTCAGTAAATATAGGTACTCCCGATCTGTCGCTCTTTACTCCGTCCATCGAGCGCCGCTTCAGATACATCGCGAGCTCCTGCGCGCTTTGATCAATTTCTGCGCGCTTCAAAAGTTGCCCTTAAATTATTTTGATTGTTAAATTAAAAACTTGGATAAAATGTTATTTTAGTGTAGAACAAAAATTAAACTGCACGGAGAAAATACTCTACTGAAAATTTCAGTAGTAAAGTCTCACTGCAGTCGGACGTTATTATGGAAAAATAGTTTTCATGTAAAAATGATGAGTTTTTTTTTAATGTATGAAAATAATTTTCGACTTAATTCTTCACTTTTCTACATTATAAGAGTAGAGCTTTTTTGTTCGTGTGTTCATTTTCATACGTTGCAAACCAGTTCTAGATCTCTTTAACAAAACAATATATATACACAGTACGAAAGTAAGTGCAATTAGAAAAATATCTCTAACCATTAGGAAAGAGCGCAAAATCCATGCTTCACGGGACATAAACAGCCGGTAAACATGCCCGGTGTAGAGACATTTTTCCCATTCCCGAAAAGCGCCGGCTCTTCGCGAAAAGAGCCCGCGCGCGAGATAAGGAAGAGAAACGGGGGCGGGCGCGCTGAGCGTCTCGCCAAGTCTCGTAATGTGGCCAATGTCGCCCCCTCTCTCTCTTTCTCTCCCTTTTTCTCTCCTCTCGCTTCGCCTAGTCACCGTCGCCTTTTTTCTCCGGCCTCGGTAGCAGCTGGCGCGCAGCGAAGTGTCGTCCCTCCCCACCGAGCGGCGCGCAGCGCTCTGCCCCCTCCAGCTGGCCAGAAGATGATCCGCTTTAACGAGCAGCGCCCGAGCGGTCGAGGGTTCATTCAGAGTCGTGAGCCGCGCCACGTGACACGCACCGCAGTCGCAGTCGAGCTCCTCACGCCCTCGCATCGCCGCCGGCGGGCCGGCTTCGTGAGGCGCGCCTGACTTGTACGCCGAGCGCGCGCGCGCGCGCGCTTTCCTTTCTTTCTCCGTCGTTTCCGAGGAAGTTGCACTCGCCGATGCAAAAGTTGACAGTGATTTTTTTTTAAGTGGTGACGAAATTTTCTCAGTGGAATTCTTGCAGTGAGGTTCGAAGGTGAAATTCGATTTTTAATTAGAAATCGACACATTTTTATTTTGGTTGTTGAAGTGATTTCAAGAGCTGCTTGTGGTGCTTATAAGTTTGTGTGAATCACAGTTTTGAAAGTTTGACGTCGAAGTTTCTTTACTTTGCTGTAAAAGCGTGAGTAATGCTTACAGATTAGAGAGTCGCTTTGATAACACTTATAATGTATAATAAATTCTTGGCATTTTTAAAGAGAGGCGACTTAAACGTTAGCGAATGGCAATCAACAATTATTATAGGATAAAGGAGAGTTTCGGTCTAATAAAGCCAAAAATAGATGAAACATATCTGACAAAGTGACAATCAGGAATAATGACAATTCTAAGAAAATTAAGCCTCTAAGCTTGATTACCTAAATTTCAGCCTCACTCATGCAAATCGAGTGTTTTTTTTTCTTCCACCTTATAAGACTTTTTTCACTCACTTTCTCTATCAGAGCGTCAAAAATTATTCACAGTACTTATTTCATAATGTACATAAAGTGCCCAAATTCTTAAAAATAAATTTCTTTATAAAAGTTCATACTAGCTCGAAAGTTAAAGAAAAGCAATAACTTTAAAAATAACATCCGCAACAATTAATTAATTTACTGATCCGTAACTCCTGTCCCTTCACCCGCACTCGTCTCTCGGAAAATAAAGGAAGCATAACCCCCGAAGCCCGCAGGAGAAAGAAAGAGGCGCAAAAAAAAGTCGGAAAGCCAAGCTGGCGGCTCGCTCGCTCGTCGCCCTCAAAGAGACTCATCGGTAGAGATGCAGCTCCTCTCTCTCCTCCTCGTTACATCCCTCCGCTCGCGCGCGATAAATAAACGCAAAACGCGGCTTTGATTTATTTTCCCTCCTCCCGGGGAGGGCTTGCGCGGCGCGGATAAAGTCGCGAAAGTGAAATGAACCGAGAGCCAAGGGGGTGGAGGAATTTATTGTTTTCTCGTCCTCACCTAACCGTCCGCCATTATTTGTTATTGGCGGTGTATATAGGTGTCCCGCTCGCGCAGCGGATGATTTATCCCGCGAAGAAGAGGAGCCGAAGGAGTGCAGGGGATGCACGCGCGCGGATTACGCGGGGGCGCCGGAGCGGAGACGCGCGCTCGCCGGATTATTGGACATCGGATGAATTCGTTTGAGGTGAAATTTAAAGGAATATCGCGCCGGAATTTCACGGCGATTGCGCGTCTCTGCTTTGCTTTCTTATCGGACGATATTGTTCGCCGATCGCTGTTTACGCCCAATCGGTTCCTCAGCTGATCGAACCCGATTTATTTCACTGAAAATACACTGGTAATGCAGTCGGCAAATTGAAAAATAACAAACCACGTTCCTTTCTTTTTATTTCGCAAAAATACGAATTTCAACTAAAAATTTCCGGGGCAGACGCCGGAGCGACTATTATAACTTTCGAATGCGAACCGTGGAACTTTTAATTTGCAGCGGTGGCGGGGGATTCCCCTTTCCGGCGCGCAGCGAAATTGTTTCTCCGCAAAAGTAAATCGAATGGCAGTTCACGCGACGCCGCGCGCAAACATTGACGGCGCGCGTTTCGAGCGTACACGCGCGGGCGCACCGCTCGGCAATGAATGGGGGGATCAAGATTCGCCCGCGGGCCTGGGGACCTTAATGAGCTTTCGCGAGACCGCCGCTGTGTATAATGCGCGCCGCTCGTTATGAGCGCCGACCTCACCTCTGACCCTCTCTCCTTTCTTTTCCATTTCGGTAGCTCTCCGGCTAATTTTTTCAAATTAAAGCCGCGAGTATCGAGTCTTGGAGTTCACGATTGCGTAAAAAACGAGGTGGTAGAATTTCAAGGTGATAGACTTGTGTGTTAATTTGTTTTAAAAAATCGTTACAAATTGTTCATTGAATAATTTATCGGTGTTTATGGTAATTTATTTATAGACACGGGAATGTAGTACGATACCCAAGGCACGCGCATAAAAAGGTCGAGATTGTAAATTATAACGATTTTAATTAATCAGCGTAGCCGCAGTTAAATCACGGTTAGTGTCAAATCGTAGAACAAACTATAAACCACAATGACCCATAAAACGAGTCGCCAAGAAAGATTATAAAGCGCGAGTCGCAACGACAAATACGCGGAGTAATTTACATTAAAATGAACGATAAAAAACATTTACGAATGCATAAAGCGTTATAAGAAAGCGCGATTCGCGCGCGGAAAGTGTGGGTTTTGATTGCTTTCGAAATGGGTGTCCGGGATTCTCTCTCGTTTCCTTCATATTCCTACGGTAATTCTCCACCCCCTTATTCCTTTTTTCCTTCGAGCGCGCTTTATTCTTTCCTCGCGGCGGGGGAGAGGGCGACATTTTCGGCTAATAAATTTCGCGTCTTTGCTTTGATATCGGGGCTTTGCAGAGAGGGGTCTATAGGGTGCATTGTAAATTCCGCGGCGAGCGCGCGACGAGGCATATAAATAAAGGATTTTCGCCAGACCCCGCCGGCCGGATTATTAAAGTCGATATACTCTATAATCTATCCGCTCTTCAAAGCTGTCGTAATGAATTTTTACTGGGGCGTCGATTAATTTTTATAATGCTACAAGCTGTTAATAATTTTATTTATGTTTTAATAGAATCTTTGTCGTAATATCGGTGCGTTAAGTATTTTAATGAATCCATTAAGAAAGACATTAATTTGGTCATTAAACTGACTATTAATGTAGGATACAACGAAACAAAAATTAAAATTTCATTCGAATTCTATCGAACCTTATGAAAGTTATAATTTACGGGTGTGTACCAATGATTATTATTCTAAAGTTTTAATATTTCCAAACTGCTAATCGCATTTCACTGTAAAAGCTATTGAAGGCAAACAAACGAAAAATAAATGCACCGTTAGAAATGCAATTTTAACGCAGCGATCGTCAAAAATTTACATTCCCGCGTAAGCTATCGGCGGAATCCCCGCAGCTGCCCGAGAATCTCTCGTTTCGCTCTCGAGAAAAAAAATCTCGAGGCGTTGCAAAGTCGCGCGAGCGAACTTTTTCGAGAAGCAATCTCCTCCTTCGCCGGAAAAACTTGGCCGAGCGGGCGCAATCATTCTACCCGCGTGAAAAGCGAAGCCCGAGATTTGAAAAAGAGGAGGAGGAGGGACGTACCGCGGGCATAATGGACCCGGGATCGGACTGCCTCGGCGGGTGCAAAACGTGAGCGCAGGATGTTTGAACGCACGTAGTTCCGAGAACGGGGCGGAGCCTTTCGTAGGATCGGTAGGGAGCTCCTCCGGAGTGCGCGCGGCAAGATAGGGCCCCGAGGAAAGTCAAATAGACAGCTCCTTTTTGAATTTATTTATCTATTTTTATTCACGATGGCCGAGTAATGATATGTAAACGTTTGCGCACTCTAAGCCGTCCCCGTGATTCCTAATGAAGGGGAAAATGGAAATTTAAATATTTGAAGGTTGGTGTCCCGGAGATGAGCCTGGAGATAAGAAAATTAAAAATAAAACTGTAAGCAAAGTTGGAGAATGTATTTTTAATTTTCAGATCTCCGCTCGATACTGACCGATAATTTTTGATGATTTTTTTATTTTCTTTCCGAGGCGACCTACGATGGGACATTGAAAATACAAGAAAGGAAAGATGATAGGGGAGGGGGGAGTGAGAAAATGTGTGACGGTGCCGGTAGGAGAAGAGGAAAAGAGCAGTGACTCGGTGCTCGCGCGACTGTAAACTGTTTTCTTAGGCACTTGGGGTCTCTTCAAAAATTCCTAAATATTTACTCTCGAGAGCAGGAGAAAGACCCCCAGATGCCGGCGTCTGTGTGAACGTGTGCAGCAGACCATTCGCCTCGGCCGCGACCTCGTGCGAGCCGCCTTCAACCTCCTATCTCCGGCCTTCCGTATGGGCACCGACCGCTTCACGGATTAGACTCGCCTTTCGTATACACATCCTTCGTCTCTTTTTGTTAACTTTACCTTCTTCGCGTTTGCTTCCTTTTTTTCAGATTTCTTTTGATTTTTTTTCACTTCAAGGAGGTGTTAAGATGTAAAGAAAAGTCAAAAGTCTTAAAAGAAAGTTTGAAGAGTAATGCAATATGTACAGAAACGCTAGAATTTTTTTACGTTTTTTGTTCATTATTTTTTCAGTTTGTTAATAACAGCCTGTAGAATTTTAATTTTGATTACAGTTTTTTCGGGCCACATTCTCTATAGTACGTATCTACTATTCTATTCATAAAAAAACTTGATTAAAATACATAATTCGACATTATTTGCTTTTGTTAAAAATAAAATGACAAAAGGATATAAAAGTAAAACCGCACTTTTAAAGGCATTTTGACTATACATAAAAAGTTAGATTAAAAAAAAAGTACAAAGCTACACCTTCTTAATTTAGTGAGATGTGCGAGTACTCAAAGCAGCACCATGTTTGCTCACTGCCACCCCTTCCCTTCCATTTCCTCTCTCTCTTTTTTCGCGTTCGCCAAAGGACGTGGGAGGCGTCGCGCGCGGAGGAGGCGGGAAAAGGGTCGCGGGAAGCGCGATGTGTCGCGCGTGAATCTCCCGCTTCTCTCCTCCTCTTTTTTTCCCTTTTTTTCATCGTGCGACGGCGGGGCTTTGTGTCGGGGACGAAGGGAAAGTTCGAGATTTCGGAGCGATTGAATTTTAAAGTGCGCGTCTGCCTCGTCCTTTATGCCGCCGCGCGCGATACAGAGCCGCGATTATTTTCCGATCGCGCGGGGCGCGCGCATTAAACGGATAGGGAAATTCCGCGAATTAGCGATGTAAAGTCCGGAGACACGCGACGAATTGGATTTTATCGAAATTTTCGAATCGCTGGGATATTCCAGCTGAATTAATTGAATGAAATTAAAAGGATTTCATATTAATGCGCTGGTAAAATTATTTTGCGTGTAATACGTTTTGGACGAGCTTATATAATTATTATTAATACCGACGAAATACTTCGAGTGCACTGTGCGAAATTGAAGTAGAATATTATTATAATAAATGTTTCGTATACCTTCGCGAAATTATTCGTATAAATCAGTAATTATCGGTAAAGTCATTAATAATGTTCCATCGCTAAAATATCAATGATTCAACAGCGTCCGCGTATTAAATTGATTTTATAGTCCAGAGAGTGAATCATGAATGATAAAATTTATGATTGCTATCGTAAATGTTACTTCTTTATTATGTTTGCTTTTAGTCCGCGCCGTATACATTTATTTTTCACTTATCTTTATCGCGCCCTGCCTGACCATTACACGGGCGTAAAAGTCGTGTAAACATTTTCGAGTAAAAAAAGTCCAAATTAAAGCGTAAAAGCGACGTTGTCTAAATCCCGGCCACTAAGCGAAACCTATTCAATTCGTACGAAATTGCTCGGGTAAAAAAAAAAACAACGCACTCGCAAGTGAACTCCGAAAGGGAAAAAAGCGAGCGCGGGAGCCAATAATGACAAACACACGTGTGTGTGAGTGCGGCAAAGGTGCGCGGGACATCAAAGCGGCCGGCCAACTTTCGGCCCCGAAAATTGCGAAATCCTTCATTACAGGAGAAAAGCTCCCTTTCTCTCGCTCCGCCGGCGAGGCGTGGGTGTGACGGCTTTGATTTCCGCGCGCGCCTCTCAAACGCGTCCCACAAAGTGTCCCGAAAAGCGTCGTTCCTATACGCGCTCGCGCCGATTAATATTCGACTCCCGCGTGATGTGTTCGAGTAGTGCGCGGGTAATAATTTACCTCGGCCTCCGGAAATATCAATGAGTCCCTCCTCTCGCTGATCGCCGTGTCTCTCATATCTATATCTGCGTACGTGCGCGGCTCGTATAATTGGCACTTTCTTTTTCGCGTCCGCATCCGGAAACTGGTTTTACGCGCGACTTTTCCGCCGAGCCCTTTTATTATTCACCCCGATGGGAGAGGCGTTTTATTTACAGCTTCGCGATGCGGTGGTTATTTACGCGGGAGAAGTGCACGGGCCGATAAGGATACGGGAAACGCGTAAACGACCTGTTGGCTGTGTGATTTTTTCCGCCGTTTGGCTTGTTTTCGGTGACTCATAAGAAAAAGATGGGACGAAGTCGTTTGCGCGCCACGGGGTAGACAAAAAAAAGTGACTCGCCTGTTTTAGGGTCGCGTGTATCTTTAGGATGATACCAGTTGTATCTCGGTGTGTAAATAAGCAGAAGGTAATACGTTATCCTTCTTACTGAAATAGATCGTCCGAACGATTACGATGGAAAGTGTTTACGGTAGCTGGAAGATTTGTGTTTTTACGTTGACATAGGCGTGCTTTCTATTTCTCACAGTGTACACTCTTAAAATTAATACCTCGCTACCTTAAGTTTTTCTTTATCAGATAATTGCATCATAATTTATTAAATTTCTTGAAAGTCACTATAATCAAGTATTGATTAATTAAAAGATAATTGATTAATGAATGCAGCTATATTAACATATGATATGCACATTTTAATTTAAAAATTTTTTATACACAAAATACTTTAATACGCTATTTCAGAATGAAAGAGTTAACGGTAAAAAATCCGAAACAAGGGCTATTAATATCAGTAGAGGAGCCGATCGGTAGAGAAAAATCACGGCGCGCCCTGGGCGTAATATACTCCCTCCTCCTTTTGTTTCTCGCTGGATAGCGAAAAATCCCGCTCTCAGCGAAAAAATCTATCTCCTGCGTGGAGGCCTCTCCACCATCTCCGCTTTATATACATATATACCCACTCGCGCCTCCTCGCTCGCGCGTGAAACGATATTCCGATCGCAGGCACGCGCTCGAGGAGCCCTCTCCTCGTTACGTCGCTCGTTCCTCCTTATATCCTCCTCCTCCCCCTCGCCCCCGCCTCTTATCCCCCCGTTGCTCGCATCATCGCGATGTCCCGCGCGCTTTTTGGCTCGTTTCACGTACACGCGGCGCACGGCGATGCAAAAGCATTCCCTTGTTCGAACTTCCCGCACCACTACCTCGCCGGCGGAGTGGAAGGGGGGACGGGCGAGATAGGCGTCGCTCGCAGGCCGCACTTTTCTCCCGTCTGAAAGGTCCCCGACGGGAAAGTTTCCTGCATTCTGCGCTCCTGGACTCTCTCTCTCTCCCGGGCGCGCTGGCTCTTTTCTGTTTTACTTTGTACTCCCACTTTACCTCCTCTCTTTTAGCGGTGTATCTTTGAATTCTTTTTTTTCCTCCGCACCAGCGGCCCCCTTTTTTTTTACCGCGTACACACCCGGTGATACGCGCATAATCTCCCACGGACCTTTTTATAGTCCGCGTGTAACTCGCGGGCTTTTTTCTGAATACGAAGAAAAAATGTTCATTGAAGATTGCAAGAATCAATTCTAATGTTTTAATTTATAGTTCTAATAAATTTTGCAAAAAAACTATTGAAAATTTGCTAATGATTTCAGTCTGCTATATGACGATAAATCAGTAAACATTCATTTAGTTATAAGTGAAATTTCACTCGTACAAATTTAAAGGGCGTGAGAACATTAAATTTGACTATTGCAGTTTTTAGTGCACACATAAAGTTGAATTAGTAAAATGCCTACCACCAACTATAAATGATAATTACTAGAGCACATTTCTCTAACTTTTAGTGCAATCAGAGGCTCTACTAATTCAAATTTAGCGAGTAAATCTTTTTCTCCGTGAAATATCTTCTGCATTGTTTGCTTTTTCTCATCAAACATTTTCGAAGGTCTCCCCGCTCGAATTCCGCGACAATCTTATTACGCCGCTATTCCTTTTCTCTTTATTTAAGTATCGCGAAGATTCAACGGGCAAAAAGTCCTCGACCGATTCCCGGTTACAAAGCGACTGCGGTGATGACACTCTCCCGCTATCGGGGGCGACCGCTTTCTCCCGGCACTTTTTTTTCGCCGGGGCGAGATAGGCGCGCGGTAAGTCGCGGCGGCTGCCGCCTCCCCGATACGCTTCTTGTTGCGCAATCATTCTTGCGCGCGCTTTGTCCGCGGCCGCGGGGGAGGGCAGCGCGAAATATTGATAAACGATTTGGAGGGAGGAGAGGGCCGCGCGCGATCCGTTAAAGCGATTGCGGCGAGGGAGGGTCGATCGAAGCCCCGCGAAAGGCGGACTTTTCTCCTTCATCCGGTCTTTTACTCCCTTTGTTCGCGGCGGTACTTACCGAAGTCGAAAACCACCGATTCCCCCGATACTCCGCATTCAAATCCACGCGAGTGGCGCGGTAGGAGCGACGTGTATTCGACGTTGCATCGAGCGAGCTGAAATTTTCGAGCGCGTAAAAAGTATGCGAACCGAATGTTACTCCTAAATTTCCGATGCAATTAGTCATCCGTTTCGCGAGTAGGGCGGAGCTCTCTGCCTTGACGCTTTCATTCATCTTCCGGAGGCAGTGAACTTGTAATTACCATAACTCCTCGTATGCGAACGCTTTGGGCTTCCTTTTTTGTTGCGCGACACCGAGGGCAGACCTTCAATTCCCGTGAAATTTTCTCGTTGATCCTTTTGCTCCTTCTCGCGTCCTCGGTTCTCTGCGGAAAGGGAAGGCGGGAGGGAGAAAGAGAGAGAGACGCACTTGGCCTCCAATCATCGCCGCCGCCTCGAAATAATAAATACCAGCGCCCAAGGCGGGGGACGGTCGGCCGCGCGCGGATTCGCGCCAGCTCGTTACCCGCCGATATAATTAATCGGACTCGATTCCGCGCCCGCCGGCAGCCGGTTTTCGGCGCTACGCCGTACACGCGCCTCGTCCTATCTGCTTTGTCATCGCCTCGCTTAATAATTTGCGCGCAGTCGGAGTCTGCCAGGCTCGACTTAGACCGGCGAGACGTTTTTGCGGCGGAAATCAGAGAAAGATTCATTTGGGTATTTTAGCGCTAGCTGAGCGTAAAATTATGGGATTTTAGATTACGAAAAATTGTCATCCATTTATTTACTTGCTACGCCGACGAAGCGCTCCTTCAGATTTGTATCTCTAAAAACAGATGACGTTTGAAAAATCTGAGTTTTTATTTGAGATTCACAATTCGATATCCTATCGTTTATTATAAGTAATATTTATATACATATAATTAAAACTTATTGTTATATTAACTTAAATTTATTTTTTGTTACAGGTAAATCATCGTATCAATTCTGCAACCCTCGACGAAACTCCACTCCAGTCGGCAATGCCCGGTAAGCCAGTCAAACCAGTAAAACCCGAAATCATGAAAATCAGGGCGCAGATGCGCAATCAGCCATCGAGTAAAATAAAACCGAGCGTAACCCCCTCCCACTGTGTACGAGTACACACAGAACCTCCGCGTATCCATCCGTTACTACTACACAGCGCCGGAGTCTTAGGCGTAAGCGGCGCTTATGACCCCTCGTGAAACACGACTCGAGCCTCGGCACGATCCATTCGGCGAATGGCGAGGCGCGCGACGGGGAGGTAGCGAAAAAAAGGGCGGCTGAAATCCGCGCGCGCGAGGGGGTATACACCTCTATATATACGGCCACTCGGTCACGAATCGTCCGAGAGGGCATTATCTGGATCCACGCGGGAGCCACTCGCCGGCAGCGGGGGGAGGGGGGCGACGGCCGTGATCTAATCAGAGCGCGCGAGGCGACGATAATGGCCCCTCGTAAAACCATAAGCCGGACGCGCGATTTTCGCCGCTAGGACCCTCGCTCTTACTTTTCTTTCTCGCCGATGTGCTCTCCGAGGTCCTCCTCCTTCTTTTCTCGTCCTCGCCTCATTGCATCGGGATCTTGCCACCTGCTCCTCTTCTTTCATCGTTGCATTCTTCCCCTGTCGCTCTTCTCTTTTTATCTTTCTTTGGATTTAGTGAATTCAATTACTTTCGTTTTCTTAAAAATGAACATCGCTACTTTTTTTTTAATAATCTTCGAATATTCGGAATAGTAAATTAGTGCGTAAATATAGCGATGAAAAAATAATCGAGAAATTACTTGGAGTAGGTACGAGAAAGAAATATTGGTAATACGCTGTAACAAATGATAACTCATGTATCTAAATGGAACGAGGCTCGCGTAATAGGTACTAAAAGTATAAAACTACTCGAAGCGAATGTCCCATTAGTTTTCGTTAGCGGCGTTAGAGGAACAAGCTCGCGTTCAATCTAAACCCTCCGGCCGCCTCTATCGATCTCGCTCGAAGACGTGGACTCCTCTCTTCCTCTTATTCCGGAAGAGAGGCTCTCTTTCTCCGGTTTAACGACCAGCTACAGTCGCGACCTGGCCCCGGCGGTCTCGCCATCCCGTTTTACGCTCCATGCAGACGACGAAGTCACGTTAGATCCGAGAGAGAGGGCCGACGGAAGCGGCGGCGGCATCCTTACCCCGAGTCTAGGATTAAATTGCGAATCGTAAAAGGCGCCTCCCCGCCGACATGATGCCCGGAGAGAGAGAGGATCGGCGGAATGTATAAGTCGATATGGCGAAACGCCGGCTTCGGCGGAGGTGGCTCGGACGCTGTCCCGTTGCCTACTGCAATTAAATGCAATGAGAGGGGAATGACGCATTGTGCCGGGGCAGGTAATCCGTCGGGAAAATCGAGCGGTGTCCCCTGTTTTTAAGCTGAGCGTCCCATTGCCCAAGATGAGCTTCTCCTTATTTGTACCTCTTTTCTCAGTTATTCGCTGGTATACTGCAGATTATGAAACGTCAATTGATATTTTAATTAAAAGTATGAGATCACATAGTTATATAAATATTATTTATCTTTAAAAAGCAAATGTCACTCAATCTTAATATTCAGATTACATTAACGATTTTTAATTTTTATAATAATCGAATCTTCAAAATTATCTGCTATAATAATAATTTGAAATAAAATTATTCTATCCATTTCCCGAAATACGATCTGGATTTAACGTGCAATATAATAGAAATGCACATGCTTCTGGTAATGAATGAATGAACTCGTCAAATTGAGTTATCATTTGCACAAGTGACGCACTATAGTGGGGGGTGTCGGCGCTGAAAAAGATGATGTTGATTATGAAAAATTGAATGGATTCTTTATCAATGAACGGCGAAATAAGCGGCAGAGAGGAAGCGAGACAGACGGTTACGGGGGCAGTCAATGACGCTAATTAACCCGAGATTCGATCTTCCGCTCATCCGAGCAAACGGATTGGGAAGCGTTGTGATATTCGGCTGGACTTTTGATTAATTCGGTCTGACGGAATTATGGAGCTTCACTGCCGCTCAGTCAAACGGCTGCCCATGTATGATCTACTCCGATCTAATTCAACTTGATTATGCTTTTCGTCTTTGGCTTGTTCGATTCGTCTATAATGGGAAGTTAACGTATTCATAACGATAAGTTAAGAGTATTGTATTTCATTTACAGTTACATTAATTTTAATTATAATAAAAATATAGTAATTGATATTAGTACACTAAAATTATTGATCTGTTGCATCAAAATCACCTAAAGCATCATTTTGTCGAAACTTAAGATACTTGGAGAAGCCGTAAAAATACATTTTCATCGACCCGGCAATCTCGAACATTCGAGGTAAAAGCCGAGTGACTCTCCGGAAAGAAAAATTCGGAATTTCCCATCAGAAAAATTTCCCTCGGCACTTAATTTCCACGGGCGCTTTTCGCTCTCCCACCGCCGGCTGGTTCTTACCGGCGGCGCATCATCACGTAGTCCGAACTGCTGCGGGAGAAAGGCCAAAGGAGATGAATTTCGGTGGGGTGGGCGCGCCGTGGGGTAATGGCCGGCAGTCGACTCCGTAGGAGAGGTCCGAAATTGAGATTCGCCGCCGCCTCTTCCTTACGCTGATTGAAAAGGGAAAGACGCGCCGGGCGCGCGTAATTTCTGGCCTCTCGCCGGCCCTCGAGACTCTTCCGCGCGGGGGGAGGTTATCGCGCGAGCGCGCGCCATGGAAATCCGCCGAGGGGTGGAGAAGCGCAGTCTGCGCCGACGATTCCGCTGAATATCGTCGTTTCGTTACTCGGCTTTTTCCTCGGCTCTCCGCACTTACTTTTTATTGATCTGTAGCAGGAGCTCCTCGCTCCTTCCTCGTCTTACTCACCCCTGAGGTGCTGCGAGGTTCAACGATGATTATTTATTTATCAGTTCGCCGAGAATAGCAAACTTTCGGTTCCAGCTCGAATTTCTCCTCTGCGATAGTTGCATCACCGCTGCGCTTTTGTTTACCCGCGTCGGAACGGTATGTTCGTCGAAGATCAATACTGAATCGACGCGAGACCTCGGGATCGCGTATCTTAAGGGAGTTTGATTATATATATGAAATTAACATACTGTTATATCCGCTGGGTGTAAAAGATCAATATAGCGACTAAAATGTTTGCTTCCTTCATTTTTATACGTCAGGAAACTTATCCATCAGATTTAGTCAAATCTTTGATACGCAGTTCTGGTGTTCTCCAAGTTATTAAAATTGATAAGAGTCGGAGATACTTAATAAACAAAATATTAGTTTATTTTTTTTATTACACTTTTAACGCAGGTTCTCACGAGAAGTCGATTTCACTCGATCGGACGGTAGCTGTATGGAGATGACGCAACGAGGGAAGGCGAAGCGAGCACGCGCGCGCTGCACATTTCGCCGGGTCGCGCGGGAGTTACGGCACAAACTGGAACGGCCGACGCGTGACGGCATGAAAATTTCAATCGGTCACCCGCGCTTCGTCTGCGGATCGCCGCGGAACCGCCGGCTAGGCACTTACGCCGCGGCAGAATAGCTCGGGAGAAAATTGCGGTTGATTCTCGTTACGAGCGACGGTGGAGGTAGACTCATGCAGGCACGAGGAAGCCTCGGAGCAGGTCGCCATGAAAAATGGCTTTTAGTCATGTATTATCCGAGATGCTATCGCCCGCGAGCGGCCGGTGCTTTCGCGAAATAGGCGACGTTCAAAGCATCGGCATTCAATTCTACATCTTTCCGAATGTCGTATCTTTACGGACGTAATAGTAACGGATTCGGCCGCTTATTTAATATATTTTAACTTATGTAAGAATAGTACTGGGTTATTATTCTTGATTGTGTGTATTACGCAAGAAGAGATGGATCTATCCGCTCGTCCAGGCTGGAGATTGAAGCCGCAAACCAATTTGCCGCTTAAACCGTCGTGAAGCAACATCGACGTTTTCCTCGTCGTTAACAAACCCGGGAGGATGAAAAATCCCAAGGCGAAATTGTGCAAATACGAGGAAAGAGCGCGCGGGGGAGAAAGCGTTAAAACAAAACTTTTCAACTGAATAGCGAGAGAGACCCATACAACGGGCGAGCCTCGACACTCCGGAGTGCCGGAGAAAACGTTTTGTCTCACAGTCTCGCGCGTGTCTCAACCTTAACTCCGCACTTGCTCTCCTATACCACTACTGAAATCTCTTTCTCCTGCCTCCTCTCCAGGGTTTCTCGCTTACTCACTTGTCTCTCTTTCGCTCCCTACCCGGTATATAAGTCCCTAGCCCCGAGCAAACTGCATAATTCATGGCTTGGCTACACGGCCCGGCTCCTCTCTCTCTCTCGCCCTGCTCGCTTTGCCCTCTTTTATACCCTCCTTTCCAAAGTGCCCTCGACTTCTATCCCTTTCCCTCCTCTTCTCTCCCTCGGTCTTACGTGTCCCGCGCCGTCTCTATCCGTCTGCCCCGCTCGGCTCTCCTCTCGCCGTCTTCGTCCTTCGATTCGTCTTTGATATCGTCCCCTCTCTCTTCTCCCTTGTCGTGCGCTCCCGCGAGTCTATAATTTGGCTTTCTCCGACTGCCGCCGCCGCTCGTCTCTGCGATCCCGGCGCGGCTCGCTTCGCTGCGCGAATTAACCGCTCATCGTGTTTTCATTAATCCGCCACCTTTTACTCTTTATGCTAATTGGCGCTGCGCCTCGATTATGCCGGGAACTTCTAGCTAATTAAAATTTGTCAAAAATCTTTGATTTACTACCGTATGTCCTCGAGCTCGTACGCGGCGATTCATTCGGCGTGCGCGCGCTGCGTTCAATGAGATACGGCAACGGGACAATTAGCAAATCTTCGTAGCCGCGATGCAAATGGATGCAAGTAGACCAGACATTACATACAATCGCGATTGTTTTCTCCATTCTTCCGAGGCCGCACGGGCTATCGATGAAATTGAACGCCGCGGTACATTAGGGCGAAATTATCGGCTTCGTTATAAGGAAAAGGCAGCGTTGTACACGCGATATTGTTAATCTTACAAGAAAATCTGGTTTACGCTCAATTTCCCTCAACCGCTCTCATTATGATTTTCTAGCGGCGCATTATCTGATACGCGACCCGTGGAACTTTTCCCCGATTTAATTGCCATTACTCGAGCCTAAGGTAATTCCGTCTAGTTTATTATCGGAGGCAGCCGAGGAGGCAGCGGTTATTTATTAACGAGCCCGCTTTGCTTTGGCGTCTACGACACCTGCGTTCGTTCCGGGACGCACTCGGCTCGCGCCGATGCTAATTAGGCGATAATTCACGCCTTTCGCGAAATTCATCAGCGCTGATTAGAAATTTATCTCGGTGTCATCGGGCCGCGAAATAAAAAGGTATCGTGAAAAATTGGTGGCGCTAAATTAAAACTATAAATCTCGCGGCGAAATGAAACGTGACTCATTTAGCTCGCACTTATCCGATGGAGTATCAAGGGCCGAGTGCAAGAAAGCCGCGCGCTCCGAAGCCTGGGATTATCTGAAAATCATCTCGTTCAATAGCAGTTTGTGAAATATTTACATACCGAGGGGCAAAGAGCTGGAAACTTTTTTAAAGGAATAAAGAGTTTATCGACGCTTTTCAGCGCGCAGTAAATTGCTTCTCAAAAGGCTCATTGTTTTATCAGATTTATTGCGCCCCGTTGAAACTACGTCGATCCATAAATAAAACAAAATTCCCGCAAGGCGCATTCTGTGTTAGACCACATTAAAATTGCCACAACCGATAAAATCTGAAACTGTTTTTTTTTTTTCGAAAAAAAAAACTGACTCGTTATATTTGACGTAGCAGCCCCGGAGTAGCGAACATTCCCGTAAAATTTGCGCTCGAAAGTTACGACAGTAATACGCGCGTTTCGATAAATCCGAAATCAACTGCAAAATTCGCAGGGCCGCGCCAATTCCAACTCCGCTCGCTCTGTACGCACGCAGGGCTCTCTCTCTCTCTTTCGGCTCACGCATATCTCAAAACTTGGATCTGGCCGCGTGTACGCGGCTAAACTTTCGGCGCTCGCGTGGCTCGCGTGCATATTGCACGTCACCGGGGCCGGCGAATAAAGTTGGCCCCCTTTCGCGCCGCCGACGTGTACATCGGGGGGCGGCGCGCGCCAGAATGTAGGCGAATATTTCGGTATGAGTTATGGCCTCGGCGGACGCCGATCGTTAAAGCGAGGATCCGCGCTCCCGGTGTGCGCGGTTTTGCGCGGGCCGGACCTCGCATGCCGGCGGGCGTTTACATCGCCGCCCGGGAAAAATGGTTTAATTCGCCGGGGATCGCGGCCTCGGAGGAAGACGTCGCCGCGGAGGATGGACGATGCCGTGGCTGGCACTCGTGAATCCCGGCCGAGCGCACGTGGCCATTTGCGAAATTAGCCGAGATAGTGGGATAGCTAGCTTCTTCTTTACCTGGCCACCTTGAGGGATTGACCTGTTGACTGATAACGATTGAGGTTGATGTCGTCACTCTTGATAAAAAGAAGCACCTTTCTTGGATTTCTCCGAAGAAAAACAGATTTTGTGAGATTTCTGCAAAGACCACACTTTGTGAAAATAAAATTTGCTTTTTTTAGTATGAACGATATGATAAGAGCGCTTTTTATCTCTTTTTTGTGCCATTTGTGCTTGCCATTTATAAAAGTTTTAGGCAGATGTAATTTCTGATAATAGAGCAGTCTGGTAGCTTATTCTCCTTGTGTGGCTCACTCTTTAATACAGTGTAAAGTGATACATTCCGAGATGCTGTAAACAAATGGGCGTAAGATAAAGCTCGTCCGTAAATTAATCACGTCTCAAAGTGTCGCCTGAAATCTAGTAACGCGTTTCCTTGCCTAATCCAACCAGCGGAGACAAAGGCATTTTTTTATAATGCCCCAAGCAGATTAATTTCCCCCAGTCAAAACAAACTCGGCGGCGTTTTATCTCGAATAAATTACGCGCGCTCACAATGCGAGAGGACTGCTCGCGCGCGCACGCAAGATAATTCTATTTCGCGTATTAACGTTGGCCGGGGCATTCCTTTGAAACTCCATCTCGAAATTGCAACGGGCGAGGCCGCGCGCAAAATGCAAAATAACCCGTTTAAATTTCCGAAATAAATTATGAAGCGAAATTCCCCGCACGGTAAGCCGGACTCGCCGCGCTCCTTTGAAACGTCGTCCTGGCCGCGGACTCTCACGTTACCAAAGCGCGCATCCCTCCGCTCGCTCGCTCCTCCGCTCGTTTAGAAAGCGAACTTAATTTACAAGCGGCCCGCGCGGAAATCGCGTGCGCCCCTATATGCCTGCCGCGCGACTCCCCGAAAAAAGATACTCTAACGTATTTCGCCGTAATTTACTCGGAGCTCTCTCTCCCTCTCTCGCTCGTCTCCCGCGCAGCTTATTTCATTAATTTCCTGCGCGCGCGTGCGCTAAGCAAATACACGCCGCGAAGTTTACGGTAATGCCCTCCAACAATCGCTCGTAAACGAGGATAACGTATGCGATTAGTTATGCTGCGACCCGGTGCGAGCCTCGCGGCGTTTTCATTATCTTAACTGTATTGTTCCGTACACACACTTTTCCGAACTTTCGCGCGCCGACTCCCCCGTCTCCTTCGTCACGAGGCGGAGGAGGACCGTCAACGCGCGAAACTGGATCTCGAAATGATTTTTTATAATTAACACGAAAGTTTCGTAAATTTTCAAGGAAAATGGGATAAAAAATCGATTTTTGAATTTTAGAAAAAACTATCTTACGGAATTAAAAGAAAAGCAATCTTCATTCTAAACAGTAAATGAATTGATCTAGACCAAGTACATTATAACCCATTTTTACTAAGAGGAATAAAAAAAGGTATATAGTAGAATGTTCTATGAAAATTTACGAGACTCTCCTTTTAGAAAAAGGCGCGTTTCCTACTTGGACTACCAGTAAGGCTTGTAGACTGACCCTATCTTAGAGAATTAGTGTTTCACGTTTTCAATTTTAATTTAACATTTTAGTTGCTCCTTTCTTAGTAAAAAGCCTAATTTTGTCCGTAAGAGGATCGAGTGAAGCGAAATTACCACTTACCGATGAAGAAACATAACTTTGCTCTTTAGCATGCCTCTCCGAGTAGAGGAAAAAGTATAAACGAAAGAACAACAGGCCCTTCACGAGCCCCGCGAATTCCCGGCCGAATGTTCGCCGCACAGTGGGCTTTAATTCGCCCGCGGACGCCTCTGCATTCTGGACGCGCTCCCCTCTCGTTCCTCCCTTTTTTTTTGCTGCGATTCCTCGAGGCGGCCGCACAACAGGCTTCCATCTCCTCGCTCGTTTCAGCGGGAACGGAGGAGATAAGCATCTCGGCACCGCGGGGCAGACACGCCGGTAGTCCCGGCGACTCGCGCGTGGGGCTCGCGGTAATTAGTCGGCGATCCTCTCCTCTTTTTTCTCACGCGAGAGAGATGTATCGCCTCCCTGCGCACGCGGACGAGGAGGTGTACGCGCAATTCCGCTCGCGCTGATGAATTTACGCGCTTAAGCGCATGCCCGCGACGACGCGTGCGTGCGTCCGCGGGGAAGCCCGATTGTTATCGGCCCTGGTAGCAAATTAGCCTTAGAGCGGGTATAAAAGGCTATCGTGCGATACTTCTTCGTTTTTTTTCGGCGCGACCGATCGCCGATAAGGCTCCTCTCTCGAGTAGTCGGGTGCCTGGGAAATGGATTGATTCATGCTCCGCCGGCGCGTGCTTTTCTTTCCGTCCTTTTTCTTTTTTTTTTGTGCTCCGTTTCTCCCGGCGGACAGAGGCTCCGATGGTATCTGTCCGCGCGGATTTTATAGCGACTCCCGATGCAGGGTGCGATTGGGCTCATTAAACGCGTCAAGAACTTTAAGACAGAATGAAGAAATAAAAAGCTCGAATGATGAAAATTATGAATACCTATAATGCATAAAGCGAAATTCAAAATAATCCGATGAAATCGCGCTATCGATGACTAGCGGAGGCACCGAGCAACGTCTTAATTTATCGGCAAAAAGCGGCAGCGTCACGAGCGACTTCGCGCCCCCTTCCGCGCGGGCGATAAGGCCACTTTTTCTGGGCGCGAAAGGACGCTTTACGAGGATCGGCCGCGCGAGCGAGCATCGCCCGGCAAATTTACGACGCCACCTGTACGCGCGGCGAGAGGCTCGCGCGGCCCGATAATCGCCGAGGTATTTATTATCGCCGGCCGCGATTGCTAATGTCCTCCCCCCTCTCCTCCTCCTTTGGTCGTTTATTAACGGCGCTCGCGCGCGACGGAGGCGAAAAGAAAAAAGAAAGAGGAGGAAACGGCGCGCTCGCCATCGACCGGCGTAATGACGTCTAAAGGCCGAAGGATGGGGGGATAAAAAGGTGGGCCCCCTCGATGCGTCGAGGCGATTTCTTTTAATTAAGGAAGCTGAGTTAACGCCGCCGTCAAGTTTGCCGGCGCGCGCGCTCGCTGTTTACGCGGATGCTCGTTATCTTAAGCAAAATTGCCCGTGATTCCGGGCGATGCAGTATCTTCCTCGCGTTTTCTTTATCTGCTCCGAGGTGTATTCTTATAATTTAGCTTAATATAAATAGAAAGTTACCGATCGACTGGGAGAATTTTCGCAGCTTCGTTACTTTGATAAGATGAATTAATAAATACTGCGCTAAATGTTAAGGAGATGATTAAATTAAATTCGGAAAATTATTGCGTAAATAAAGCCGTTGGGAAGTTTTGAATCGTTAAAATAAGCAAAACTTTTGTGCTCGTTAAGATAAAAAAATGTTTAATAAAACTCCTCGCGGAACAAACAAGCAGCTATCGCAAAGCTGCTAGTCAAAACTCTCTACCGGTAGTCGAGTCGATGCCACTTAAAAAGGCAAAGTAGTAAAGTAGCACAAGTCGAGCACATCTTCTGGACTGTGGGACGTGAATTTTCGTCGCTGACGAGTTAACGAGCCATGAAACTTAGCCGAGACCCAATTTTCACTCTACGAATCTGATATCGGACTGCGGAGCACAGTTTCGAAAAATACCACGAGATTAATGACTTATTTGTCTTAAGAAATAAAAAACACACTTTTTTTAAATAACGAATTTATGACTCAAGATGTTGATCGTTTTAAAATGACATTAAAATTTCAGTAATAAAGAATAAAAGCTTTTAGTATTTAAAAAAAATTAGGTCAAACGAATTAGACTCGAAGAAATGAATGCATCATTATTCACTCCAGTAACAATATTTAAGATAAACTCAATAAGTAACTTGAATTATTTTCCGTTAAATAGTGTAGATAGATACTACGCCGGCAGTTAAGCAAATTAATAGCGGTCGAGCAAAAAAAAAAATATCGATCAGTACCACTCGTGGTTCGCCTCACCGGCGCAGAAACAGAAGCAGGTTCGCGTGTTTTCCCTTCGGAGCGCCCGCGGGGCCGCGGCCAAAAAGCCGTCGCGCGCTCCTCCTTTTTTTTCCATAAACTAATATATAGCTTCATTAATTACAAGCGTACAAACATTCTCGATTAAGCGCTCGCGCCCGAGCGTCGCGGCGCGTAAATCAGCCGCGCCGTAAACTCGCTAACAAGCGAGTGCTTTTATCCCTCCCCAGTTTGAAAAAGTTCGAGAGGCGCAAAAAAAAATAAGCGAAGAAAGGGGGGAGCTTTCTCTTTTGCTCCGCTCGTATCCTGCGGTCGCTTATCTCGCTGGCGAGGGAAAGTGCGAGGAGGCCTCGGACGACGGCTACTCGGGAAAATTCGAGGTAGCTCGCGCAGATCGCTTTACGACAAGTTGGGGCTACTGTGGCTTCTGACGTTCTTCATTGTATTTCACGCCAGTACTTTTCGGTTCTTTTTCTTTTTTGAAAAGTTGGATCCGAGGAGGTGTATGCCCACGATTTCAGGTGACAGAAAGATATATGCCGTTATGCAATTTGGATATGTTATTTTGGCGTCGGGTCGTTTTCACTTCGCGTAAATTAATGTTTCTTCCTTCGACCATCAATTAAAAGCTGCATGCTCAAGGTTGCTCCACATTTTAATATTCAGAATTTACATATAACGAGTTTGCAAAGTAATAAGTAGATAATGTAAGGATCGGTCAGACGAAAACGAATTTTATTAAAAATAACATTCCACTTTGACGATAAGTACAGAAATAAATAAGCGTCGGATAATTAAATCGAATTTTTCAGCGAAAGGCGAAATATGCAGGGTGCGAGTGTATATAATACAGTCCGTGAAGCTGCATAATCGCGAAGGGAATGTGCAATGGCTTAGGAAAGCTCGGGGGTAAGCTCGGAGCAGATGGAAGCGCGAAATAACGAGCAGCGCGCGCGGGGCTTTTATCCGACGTCGAGTCAGCGCGGCGCGCAGTTCCCACCGACTCAGCGGATAAGCATCGCGAGCGTCTTTCCGCCTAGTTCCGAAGAGAGACTCAACCCCGTTAATTAGCCGAAAACTGCGCGCCGACTGCCTGGCTCTCCTGTCCTCTTTCGCTCCCTTTCCCCGCCGAGCTTTTTTTCCGCGCCCGCGCGCGGGCACCGAAGGAGAGAAAGGTTTTTTCCTCGACTGTGTACCGGGGGCTCGGGGTTATTTTCTTCCCCCAGGCATCAAGCCGGTCGATCTCGGGAGAAGCCTTCGAGGGCTTAAGGTCGTGACTGCCAGGTGAAAATACATCCGCTCAAACGTCAAGGGAGAAAGCTCAACTTTAAAGTTATTTCGCCGTTTCTGCATTGACGAATTTCGAAAGTTTTATGGAATTTCACGCGAACACGAAAGTTCATTTTAAGAAAACATTTTTTTCATTTGCATGCGATGCAAACAGAATCTTTCGAACTTTTTCTAGAAATAAAACGGAGATTCATTTTTAGTACAAGTACAACGTTTATCGGTTCCAGAAAGCCGTTTTAAAATTAGGCCGTTTTTTCGCCGTTAGCGCAATGTGCGCGCGGTACAGTCAGTATCCATCTTCGGCCGTGGAATTCCGGGACGCAAAACGACAAAATACTCGGGAGCCGATATACCCTCGCATTCTCCGGAATGGCCGATCTTAATCTCGATAATGACGCGTAATGGCGCGCCAGCCGTGAATGTGGCCCTTTGTCCATTCACCTCCGGCGCAGGAGCGAAAATAAAGACTGATAGAAAGCGGTGGCCGCGCGCATCTATCAGCGGCGCGGCTCGTTCGTGGCGCTCCTCCTTTTTTCGCATTTTCGCTCCGTTTACTTTCGCCCCCCTTTCGAAAGAAACTCAAAAATTATCGGAGAAATTCGGGGAAACGAGAGCGGCGCGTTCGCGGACTTTTGGACAGCGCTGAGTTATTCCAACTTATTGTAGGACACGGATGGACCTGAAAAGTTTTTATGTCTTTTATTCATGTGCACGTCGATAACTTTTTATTTCTTCATTTGTTATAGATGTCCTACGAAAAGTTTTTTAAGATGGGTTTCTTTGGAAATTTGACCTAAAAATATATTTTTTTGCGTTTTATGGCGTGGTTCATCACAGGATTAGGTACAAACATTCATGCAAAGTAATTTTTAGTCTTTAATAGGTCTTAGGAAGAAATCCTGAACATATGCTTGAAAAGTAGGTTTTAAAATTGAAAAATTATATCAAGAAAGTAGTCTATTATATTAAGAAAGTAATCTAAACTTCTTTTGATTCACAAGGCCTGATTATTATCTTATACATTTTATTACCTAATAAACTTCCTTTACATAATCTATTAGATGCGCAAACTCGCATCGCTCTTACCCTCGGTCTAGGAAACACAGTTTCAAAAGAAGTCCAAGAAGAAGCAAGGCAAGCTTCTCGACCCCTCTATTATCCTAATTCAATTTCCAAGGCGAAACAGGGCCTATCAGCCGCGCGAGCGCATCAGTAGAAAATGATCGCCGGCGTAAACCGTTTGCTCGACAACCCAAAAAAAAGAAGAAGACACAAAGCCAATTCCCATCCGTTCTAACGAGTTTCCTCTCTTACTTTTGCAGAGGTGGTTATGAGAGCTCGATGATTGCCGGCTACCGCAGCAGAACCAGCCCGAGCAGCAGCAGCGCCGCCGCCGTCATGGACTACCCGCGTACCGCGGGGCTACTCCTCCTGTGCGGACTCGCACACCTCGCCAGCGCCTTGGACCTCTGTAAGTATATCCCCATCTCCGTCTCTCTTTCGCCCACGAGTCGACGCTCGAGCAGCCTCGATCTCCCTCATTACGGGTGTGTAATCCGCGAGAGGCGCCCGAGCGTGAAGGCTGTGCGCCTCTTTTCGGTGTACCCCGTCACGGCCGACACCCAATTACAGCTGTAACGCGCCGCGAGGAGATGATGAGGGGTTGCGCGGGAGCAGCCGGAGGAACCGGCGACGTGATTCATATCTTCGTGCGGATAAATGCGCACGCCCGCTTCGCGTGAGGGACACTTTAGCCCGTGCGTGTGCGGTCAGATTGGGCTTTTTCGGGAAACGAGCCCTGCACAGTCCTCCCGTTGTTTCTCGCGCGTCTGGATCAAAACCGTGTATTTCTACGCGATCTCGTTAATAAAAGCGCCTTTTGTGGATTTCGTGCACTCGCAAATTTGTCGGGTGTGTGGACGCGGCTGGATTATTGAATTTCCGTCCGTAAAATGTCACGCGATGATGCTATTAAAAACGTTTGCAACTAGTTATTAACTCGTTGGGAGTTTAAAATTTTCTCGGCAACGAATTTATTAATTGATCTTATCGCCGCAATCAACCATCCGCTAATAGATAATTTAGCGAACTTTTTTCCTCGCGACGTCAATTTGATTAAAGAAAGTCATTATCGGAGCGAGCTTGGTATCTAATGCATGTTTCATGTCGAGTCGGAAAGCTCGATAGTCGCTATCAAACTTTTCGTACCGTTTCTTCAATTACGATTCGAGCATTGCATATATATCCACTCGTGGACATACTAATGCCGGAGCCCCGACGCAGATTAGTCAAAAGTGTCGGATACTCTATCACGACTCGTTAAACCGCGTTAATTCAATAATTTTTTTTCCCCCGCAAAACGAGTAATCCATACCCGATACCACTAAATTTCACACGTATACACTGGAAGTACACGTAGATGCGTGTACATTATTGCAATCGAGTATCACTTAACGGTAAATTATGGGCGCCCCTTCGCGGCCTCCTCGTTAATCATGCAACGAGGCATCATCTCGTGACGCGCTCGGAAATCAATATAAGAGGCTGCGATTCCAAAAACAGTTTTTGCCCCGATCGACTCGAGTGTGTGGGAGCACTGTGTGCCTCTCGATAAGCCGGCGCGCGAAAAAAGCCGAGAGAGGATCGTCCGGTCGGCTTCTCGGAAGCGCGTCACGGCTCCGATGATCGATTCGCACCGGCGGTGCTTTTAATGCGGATGCTGCACGCGATGATGCATGGCGCGCCGGACGCCTCCGGGGCTCGCTCTTCTCCGTTTTTTTCTGCCGGGCCTTGTTGCGCTGCTTAGCGGCGCTTAGCCAGCCGGCGTTCGGCAATTAGCCGTGCGAAATTTTTCGGCGCGAGCTCAACAAATAGGCCTGTAATTTGGCGCAATTTTTACCAGATTACAGCCATTCGACGCCGCTTTGACGCGGCTGGATACGTAGTTTGTCTTAGCTAACCGACCTCGTTGGGAACGGAACCAAACTCGTGGGGATGTAGGGAAGAAAAAAAGGGAATACGGTCGGGAGTATCGCAGGTGGAGGATAGAAGGTGCAGAAGCCGACGCACGCGAGGCGAAATTCCGTCCGAAATTCAATTTCTGCGGCAAAGCGGGGATCCGCGGCGAATCATCCGAAAACGCAAACACGAAATAAAAGTGCGCGTGTCGTTATCGATACGAGAGGGGCCCCGGCGCGCAGGCGCGTCCGTATCTTTAATTGCCGTGAGTCACGCCAGGCGCGGGCAAACAGCCATAACTTCTCGCCGCGCGCGAGCGAGAGGGGGTACATAATCGCTGGGTGGAAAACACGGCGCGGGGCCGAGGGGGTCGTCGCGGCGCTAAGACGCCCCGGTTTCCTTCCGGCCCATTGATTCGACGCTCGAGCCCGAAAAAGCGCCCAGGTAAATAAGGGGAGACTCGCAGAGCCCGTCACTCCCCGTGTGTTTTCTTGCGACTACCGACCGAGCACCCCCCGGCTGGTCTCTGCGGGAAATCGAGGAAAAAGTGCTTGGCGTTTACGACTGCACAGTGGAAAGATTATTTGTTACTCGCCTTTTTGAAGCTTTCCTTCTTTTGCTCATCGTTAATGGTAACCTGAGGTACTTAAGTAATTGAGGAGCTTTTATTAGAAAAGATGATGAAAACGTCTTGAAAATAATCTTCTTTTATGAAGTGTTTAGAAAAAAAACGAAAAAACATTTTTTTCAAACTAGATCATGTTTTCCCACCTATTTAATGGCTAGTTTAAGAAATAACCGTATGCCCTTTAAACGGGCAAAAAATATTCGAAAAATCGATAGAAGAAAACTAGGCGATTTCCAGAAATGTAATCACAATTTTCATAAAAATGTAGCAAACAACTTCTGATGGAAGGTTCAATTTAAAAAATTAATTTTTGCGCTTAATCCATTACAAGAAAGCAAAAGCTTGAGAAAAAAATGTGAGAATAAAAGTGATATTGTGTGGCAGTGGCCGGTGTTTGCGCGGGCTGCTGGCGCTCTATAAATCTCCGGTCCCTGTTTCTCCTCGTTTTCCAGCATATTTTATGACGTTGTGTGCTAAGCGCGCGAGCCGCCGCTCTTTCCCCGGCCTTTTTTTTTCTCTTCAACGCTTTGAAAGAGTAACGACTCTGCGAGAATTATGACCGCGTGAGACCGATTTCAACTTGCGGTGGATTTTGACGGACTTTTCTCAGCCCTGAAAAGAAACGACAAAATAATGATATCGCCTCGGTCCCGAGAAAAGTTAGCAGACATTCATACATCTGGAGCTGACGTCAAAGGGTCCCAATTCATTAATCACCGTAAAATACCATCAGGAAATAAAAAGATCTGTCTCGAAATTTACAAATAATTCTTACGGATCAATTTATTCTACTTCCAAAAAATACATAAAACTTTAAGATCTCTCCCTGAATAAAGCGAGCCTCGTCAAATCATTATGGTTAAAATCCATTAACACGCTTCTAACCGGCTGAAATAAAAAAAAAAGTAAAAACTTGATCATTAGTTGCAATAAACGCACCAAATAGGTCAGCCGCGGGCTTCCAGGGAATGCCCCCTCCGTGAATTGCTTGGTGCGCGCGCGACGCTTTTTAAAAGAGCGATTAATTAATTCACATCGCGCGCGCGACACGCGAGGCGCGCGCCCCCGTTTCGTCTAATCCGCGCGCACGAAAGTCGTTGACCGCGGCGTTTTTTCCCCCCCGGCCGATCTCTCCACCGTCGAGAGGAACTTCAATAACGCGCGATAATACCGGCCGGCGGGGCTCCGAGTAGGGACAAGAGAGGCGCCGAATAAAATGCGGATTTGTTCGTCAAAAGCAGATGCGCCGGGGGTACTCGAGTTTTATTGACCTAGATAACTTCGCGCTGAAAAAAATCTCGCTATTAAATCCATCGTCCTTTTTTTGAGGCATTTTAAAAAATTTTTTTTTAAATTTTCATCGAGGTAATGTTTTTAGCGTGACCCAAATGTATCTAAAATTTGCATTCCCGTATCAAAGCGCGATTAATTTAATTGCTAAAATTTAAGCAATTAATTCTGAAAGTTATTTTAATTGGACGTAAAAAGAGTATTAAGTGGTACACTTATGAATAAAACAATCGATATAAAAAAATTTCCAATAGTTTTTAAACGAGTGCTTATCACCTTTTATTCTCGAGCGCGCTAATTGAAAAGCACTTAAAAGCCATCGAAATTTTCCTATAATCTCGAACAATTCATAAATCTCGACGCGTCCTCGCCGACGCATCTCCCGCGCTCCTTCTTTTTTCGCGTCATGCGCACGCTCGCGCGTGAATGGCACATATGCGAGCGCGCGCGTCTGGAGCCTTTGTGCGCGGGGCGCGCGTTTCGAGCTCCGCGCGCCGTTCTCCATCGCTTGTCGCTCATCGCCCCGAGTAAATCCTTCTCTCGTCGGCGTTACTCAACGGGATAATCGCCCCGGAATATTCCGCGCCGCTCCGGCGCGCGAGACAAGTGCCTTAAATACGGACGGCCGGGTCCGCGCTCCGTCAACGGTTCGCGGCTCTGCGCCGCGTTTTTTTTTTCGCCCGCTGTATTTTCGGCGCTGACACAATTTTTTCGGTTTTTTTTTGCCTGGATTCTTCTAATAATACCGATGGCCGGACCGCGGGTTTGTTGTGATTGCGGGAGGCTAGACTGACGCTCGCGTGAGGGATGGATAAAAAATAGAGACGCTCGGTGATATCCGTCGGGGTCTGCTCGTTTTTTTGATTTACTAGTGTAAACAGTACTCTTGATGGCGCGATGAAATGTGACGGCGGAATTGTGTTGTCGATTCGCTTGTACGGAGAGTATTTTCTGGCAAAAATTACAATGTGTTTAGTGCAATGATAAGGTAAATTAAAATTTTGAAAATTTATTTAAAAATTTTGTAAGATTGCGCTTAAGTATAATATTTTACCTATGAATAACAAAAATAAATAAATTTCTCCAACAAGCAGTGGGTACAATTTTTTAAATTGAACTTACGTGATATCACAGTCCATAGTTTAAATACTGATGAGTAAGTCAAAGAATCATATGAGTAATATTACAGATATAGATAGTACCTCTTATCTTAAATGACTGGATAACAATTACTTAAACCCAAGATTACAGATCACATAGTAATGTGTTCAGTAATCTAATCAGAGTAATTTTCATGAAAAAAATTTCTCTTCATATATAAACTTTAAATCGACTGTATTTGTATTCTCACGGCTTTATTATTAATATACTTTTTTAAACAATTGAAAAAAATAAAACTTATAAATTTTTGTGGTTAAATAACTAAACTTATATTACTGATATTCAAAACTAATTCAATCAATACGGTGCATTAGTAAGAGGACGTAAGAAAAAAATGTACAACCCAGCCCACAGAAATTCAAAAACTTACATCACAACAGCACTTTACCGCCCTAGGCATCGAGTATCAAGATCGCCTGAATTCAGCTAAATCCGATTGCGGGCAAAATTGCCGTGCGTGGAGAAACCGCAAAAAGGCGCGCGAGCCGATTGCCCGACTCGAGGCGGCCGCGCGGCGCGGTGGCATTGGCGAGCGCAGGGCTTCGGCCAATGTTAAACTCCCCGTAGCTCGCGAAAGCTCGCCTCCGCAACAATTCCGCTCTCCGCGAGCCGTCAATCATCGACCCAATAAAAAGCCCCGACAAATGTATGCGCACGGTAATGAAGCACGAGACACCGTCGATTATTCGCAGTCCCCATTCCCCGGCGTAGCTGCACAGTTGCTCAACTCGCCTCGCCCGATCGCTTTTCGCTCGCGAAGGGGAAAAAAGGCGGGGGGGAAAATCGCGAGCGCGAAACATCGTCCCGGTAACGAAATCAAAATCCGCGCGGCGCGGTGCAATCGAGCGGGCGCGAGTGTAGCAGCGGGGCGGGAGCAGTTAGAGCCTGCATAAATAGGCGATGTTAATGTTGCCGGCGATACATAAACATGCTGTAGCTCGGCCGGATTGCGGTGTCTCCCGCGCGCGCAACGCCCGGCTGCGTCTCGACAGCCTCCCGTTCAAATGCGACCGCCGCCGGGAGCGCGGGGGTGGCGCGCCGACAGAGACAGGGACCTCGCTTCCGACCCGTTCGCACCTACGTACGCAGCACGCTGAATTTCCGACCTCGCGTGTTTTCGCCTCTTTTTGCTAGAAAATGTTTTGTTTACAGGATTTTACTATATTAGTTGCGTGCGTTACGGCGATCGTTCGAGTGGATTGCGGATTGCTAATTATTTTTTGGTCGTTACGTTGTTTTGCTCGGTCGTTTCGTACGGGGGAAGAAAACGTTGTTTATGGGTGAAAAAAAATTATTTATCGTTGGCTATTAAACGCAACGCGTCAAAACGCTTTAGCGGTGGCGCAACTTAATGGTCCGCTATTTATCCATTTCGAAGCGAATGGCGCGGGAGCAATAATACATCCTCGCGGAATGGACTAACCCCTCGCATTCGTAATCGACTGCACCTCATCTCGCAACGCAAAACAGACGGACGTGTTCGCGCGGTAACAGCTTCTGTTCCGGGCTCCTACACTGCAATTAAATGCAATTATTGATTTTCTCTAGTTACATAAATTATAGATACACCTTTAGCAACGTAAATGCTAAGCTAACTTTGAAAATAAAGAATATTGTTATGGATGCGATAAATTTTTACAAATTTAAAAAACTAAATCACAGTTTAAAAAGGAATCAATTAAATATACCGCAGGCACTTATTGTTTTCTTCAATCTATATTTGTGCAAATAAGAAGTGAAATTTGTCGTTAAGAAATTATTTGACTGAGAGGCAGTTCAACCTTATAAAATAATTTTTTCATTTCTCAATAATATTAACAAAAAAATGAATAAACACTAAATGCAGTAAATTCGTCAATAAATTACATTTGATCAAAGAAAGTAACACAGTACGTGCACGGGGACAATAAATAACGCGCATCTTCTCCCTCCGCAACAAATTAAATCAGCCGCCTTTAAAAATACATCGCAATTCATATTTTTCGCATTAGCGCGGACGTCGTGCAAACAAGCGGCGTATTTACGAGGGCGATATAAACGTTGTCGAGGAGGCCTCCTCGCGGTCTGCGCGCTCGCCGCGTCGCTTCAGCCGCGAAAACAAAACACATTATCATCAAGCGGTAGCTTATAAATTCGATCCGCCGGCGCGCGGCATTCTCCGGGCGCTCGCTCTTTTCATGTGGCAAGAGAAATTTACCCGACCATAAATTCGCGCGCCTCGTCCCCCGAATTCCTCGCTGCAACTGCGAGGAATCCGCCGTCCCTCTCTTCTCTTCCCTCGTGTCAATTAATCTCTTTGATCTCGGGCGACTCTTACCTCGCGTCCCTCTCTCGGTTTCGAGTCCGCGCTCGCTCGCGCGACGTCCGGAACGATTTCGTCGCGAGGCAAGAATGCGCGAGCGCGCGGCTGAAAGTGCGCCCATTGTGCGGGGCGCTGATTCGCCGCGAAATTTAATTGAATTAATTAATCCGCGGGAATGCGCGAGGGAGTTTTTAAAAAATTCCTCGACACCGGTAGCGGTACCGCCGATGAAATTTAAAAGGAATGCCCCGAGGAAAGGGCATTTAAGTGAAATTTAATGTTCCCGTGGCTGGGGGTATTGTGCGAGCGACGGTTTTTGGATAATACGGCGAAAAAGCGGTATCACGATTGCGTGGGAAAAAATTCGCGGTGAGTAAAGTAGATTCGCAATTCGAAGCGTCGAAAAATAGCGAGTCACGCAATATCCCCATTGGGTTGTCTGAAAAAAAGATTGGAAACGTCCAAGCTTCTTGCGAGCTTCCGTATATTGCCGCTTCGGTTGTCGAAATTTCCGTAATAGTCACTGATTCATATCCGACCTATAATCCACTAAATTGCCCGTAAAACCTGTAATTTTCGCGTGAATTTGCTGAAGATTATTCAAATCGCACCTTGATAAATATCCCACCGGATAATGGGATGCGCATTAGAGATATCTAAGTTACTATCAATTCGAATTCCAAAAGTAATCTAACAAAAGTCCTTGAATAATTCATAATTTTTGGTAATTTATACGTACGAATTTCGTATATATTTTTATATTAATTACGAAATAATTCAACGCAATACCCGGAATATATAATCATCGGGAAAGCAATTTCATTTGCTTATCCACTTCAGAAATTGAATATTCGATAATTCAAAATTGATACCACGCCGGTATTATAAAGCATGGCTATTGATTTAACCTTTATAAATAAAGAAACGTACAATAGCCACTACATCCAAATCAATTTCCCGTGACAATCGGTCGCCAAAACGTACGACCCAAAGCTCCCTCTCCGCTCGCAAAAAATAGCGGAGTACCCGTGCTTGCACGCGCGACAACAGGTACGAAACAACCTGTTAATCGTCGCGATGTCGTTATGTTAATACGCCGAGCGGGCGGGCCGAATGAAACGATAATTCCGGCGCAAGCGGTGGCCCTTAATGGGCCGGCCGCATAATTGGAAAACGAGGCTCGCGGCCCGGCCGGACGCACCTCGCGTACACGTACGCCGGCGGATAGAGCGATAGCGAATCGAAACGCGGGAGGGGGCCGAGGCCGGGAAGGGTAGGCGCACGAGCTTAATGGGCCGCGACGCGGCTCGTGTGTGCGATGTTCTCAAATAAAGGAGGACTTGGGCGCGCGATAGTCCACCCTCCCGCCCCCGCCGGGCCGAGCGCGCGTGCGCGCTTTAAGTGGAATTCCCGTCGACTTTAATTATTACTCGATGGACTATGAGTGACGGCTTTCGTATCGATCTGCCCGGGGTACGGCTGCTTTTCCGGCTCAGCGGCGAATTTTGTTTTATTTGATAATGTTGTCTGGCTGTTTTAGCGCCGCCCCCGCGAGCGTACGAGTATTGATCCGTTGATTTTGGTGAATTGACAGTTTTAGCGAGCGATCGATCGGCTGTGAATAAAATATTTTGGAATAATATCGCATGGGCTTTTTACGACGCGGAGTAAACTTAATTTAATGGCTAGGGGGGATTGTTAAGATATTATTAAATTTCTGGAATGCAAATTTTGGCGAAATCTTCCCCAAGTTTGCTATCTCCGCGCGTTAGTCAAGTGTTCCTAATTCACCGAGCTCAATTTAAGGAAGTAGGAATTTATGGTAATTCGGCGACTTCTAATGATTCATCTAACAGCCATGTTTCATCCAATTTCGGTTCCCCGACTATTCGTCACTCCAATTAACAACGCAGTTACTCTCCTTTCGCTCGAATTAAAAAAAAATCCGTGATACTCGTGATAAAGTGCGCGGATCCCTCAACCCACCCGTAATAGTTTATCATCTCGCTATCATCGCTCCCTCATTTCTCATTCCCTCCTCAACCTCATTACCCCGCGTCCTTCAGCCTCCTTCCAACTGGTTTACACTCACTCCTCTCCCCTCCGCGAGCAAAATTAGTCTTACCTCGTTACTCGCGCGGCATCCGAAGAAAAATATCTCATTAGCGATTCGCGCGATAAAAATTCCCACCCAGCCGACGACGTCCTTTCCAATAAGCGGGATCGTTCAACTTTCTCCGCGCGCGCGCGCACAAAGGCGGGAAGTTGCGATCGGCGCAAAGTGCCTCGACCCCCGCGCGCCTGACATCCATCAATCGGCGGGAAAGCCGCGCGACACCGGCGGTTAGGGTTTCGTACGAACTTCCCGGCGAAAAGTGCAATAATCCCCCCGTTTTTCGGAGCGTCGAGGGCTTGATGTCTGTCTGGCCGCTTTTCTCGCGCTCTCTCCCTTCGCAGCCGCGGCGCGCGAGACTTCCACCCTGTCGCTTCCGATCGACTTTCGTTTGTTTTCATAAATCCAATTTCCTCGCGCCGAGGCTCGCAAGAAAAAAGGGACGCGGAGAGGCGAGGACACGTGCGCCGAGCGTGGGTGTGTGCGCGCGGAGGTTGGACGGGGGAAAATCGGTAATGCCCGTGACGCGAAAACAAACATACTTAAACACGCGGTCGTAGGAGGTTGTCTCTTGCGCTGCACTTAAGCAGCCTTTGCACACTAGGCTGAATCCGGAGATCAAACAGGATGAGTGAAGATTTTCAATTTTCGTTTTTATTGCTCTTTCATTTTCGTTCTTGTCTACCTCTGCTCGTTACTATGACTATATCATTTTTCATCAAGCACGAAGAAAAAGTGTCTAGTGAAAGTCGTCTAATGTTTTTTCCCTTGTGATTAAAAAGATAGATACTTACGCAATTTTAGTTTCTAAATTTGTAATAAATTAGGAGGAAAATCTGTTAAAAATTTGACGACTTTATATTAAACTTTGTAAAAATCACATTGACGCGCGCGCACGAACTAATTTTGATTCAAATCAATTGTCTTCCTCGAGCTAATGCGCCGACGCAACAAAAGAGTAGCGAATAACACCCGCTGCAAATGAAATTCCAAAGTTGCCAAAACAAATCAATTACGATTCGACTCTCACTCCGAGCCGTTCGAGGGGGGGAGTCCCCGCTTCAATCGGGCGATAATTGACAATTCGAAGCGCATTGAGCGAAAACAAAGGCCCAAATCGCAGGCTACGTACCCTTTTGACTCCGGCTGGACTGTGCGCTGTGCGGGACGAGTCGGGCCGGAGCCACGTGGCGCCGTCCCGGGAAAAGGGCTCGCCCCCGAGACGCGCACGCGACCGAGTGGGAGGAACGCCGCGCGCATAAAAGTACTACTTCCGCCCGGCCAGCCGTCCTGGCGCCGCGAGGACGCCGACGCCGGCGCGCGTGCTGCCGGGACGCAAACTCCCGGCGCCCCCAGCCACACGGTGCACACGGCCTATTACCGAACTCGTTGGGGCTGCACTTTTTACTCGACGGGGTTTGTTGTCCCGCGGTGGAATTAGACTTTCGTTACTCTTACTCGGAGATTGTTTATTTTAGTCGTGTGCTACGTGGCGTCTAGGATTTTAAGTTTAAATAAAGCTTCGTTATTTTAGTAAGATGAAATGCAGTTTAAGGGGGTGCATTATTTCTATACCTCGTACGTGGGACCGATAATTACGATTTTTCGTTTTTTCAAATAGTAATAATTAATGCAGAGTCGCAATCTCTTAGTCTAGTCCAAATTAGTTGTTATTTTTTAATTTATTGAACTAAACACATAAAGGCAATTAAGGAAATGTGTGTTCAGGAATTTTCTGTACGAGTTTCAATGTTTTTTATTTAAAAATTAAAAAAAATCGAATAAATCGGTCTATAGTCACTTCTGTACAGTGGCTTTTGCAGGCCCAGAGCTTGTTTACTTTCAATTTCAAATAATTCCATTCATAAAAATAGGAAAGTCGATTGAACAGCCTACAGTTAAAAATTGAATTTATACTTGAAATCAAAACTAGACCACGTTTTGTACCATTCGGGAACTAGACATCGCGGACTGATTTTTTCGAAAATTTGTTTGGATCTTAAATAATTAACAAAGCGAAACCTATAACATCATAATTTTTACATTGATTTAAGTAAAAATCTCGTGTATTTTCAATAAATTTCGTGGTGAGAAATGAATTGTATAACTGTGATCCCTTGATCCGCAAATTATTTAGCTCGCGCAATAACCGCCAAGGCGCGTGCCTTTCGCAGATTCCCCGGGTACTTCAAACGTAAATTAAACACTCCATTAAATTTTCGGCGGTTTATCCGTCGCGGGCATCAGCGTAAAACCTCCAGCCAACAATGATTAGAATCCGGGGACCTCCCCCGCAGCACAGCCGGCCATATCCCCGTATCTCTTTAATCCTTTAAAAACGCCCGCGCGCCGTCGAATATTCGTCCCCCGCGTGTTTATTCGCCTTTAAAGAGGCGAAAATGCTTCCGGCCGCGGGGCGACGTAACAATGCCGCGGGGCGTCGTTTGAGCTTTTGGCCCTCGGCCCGCGCTCGACACCGAAAACGGGACGGGGGGTGACCGAGAATTTCTGCATACCCCGCGCGATGCCCCGCCATAGGCTTTTGGGGAATTTCATTTCTGAAGGGATAAAGGCACGCTCTTCTTCCCTTTGGCCGGCGACGTTGCCGTGCTTTTTTTTCTCTGGCGGCAACTTTTGAGCTTCGGTAATGACCGCAGAGTCCGGTGCGTTGTTGTTGCGTCCTCGACTGCATTGTTTAGATCCTCGTATAGAGGCTGCGACATTTTTGCGGGAAGGAAATTGGAAAAAGTTTTTAACCACCAAATTAATAAAATAAACTTTTTTATTATTGGCGTGCGCATACGCCTGAAATTCCTATATTAAAAATACTGAAGTTCATCGTCCGTTTGTTATATACATGCGGATTCCCCTTGGAAAATATCGAGTCACGAATAATAATTGCTTGTCGAATGCGAGCGACGGCAGGCAAGGCAATAAAGCAAATTGACTTGAGTCGAAAGCGAGTCGATTCGGACGGCAACTCGAATTAAATAGATTGGAATGTCTAAATTTGCTCGCCGACGAGGGGTAGAAAAATAACCGTTCGCCCCCTCGACTCTCTCATTCCCTAATCAACTTGCGCGAAAACTTTTCCTCGTTGCGCTCGTCGAGAGAAAAAAATCACTTTATCAATAAAGCCGAGGCCCCGGAAAACTTTGCCACTCGCGCGCCCCCAAGAAAAAAAAGACGAGGGGGGTAAGAGAGGAGAGTCCCGGGCGCGTTTTCCTCGGCGGCGTCCCTCCATAACTAAGTCGCTTTAAACTTTCGATGCCGCCGCCCACTTTTCGCTCGCTCCGAAGTCCTATAACACAGTTTTCCAGCGAGTTGATATAGTTCCAAGTGTTATATCTTCGCGGCGGCGCACATGCATTACGCGCCGGCAAAAATTCTCTTGTTTTCCGCGGGAAAAACTGAAAACCCGTCTGTTTCGCCGCCCGCTTGATTCGTTTTGCCCGCCAAGTTTTTCCGTTAGCGCTCGCGGCGCGCGACTTTTCATTTGCGAACTTTTAAGAATTCATTTTCCGCCGCAATTTGCGGGGACTCGAAATAAACGCGGTATTTTCTTTTTGGAAGATCCATCCATCGCTGCTGATTGACTTCGGTGCGCGGAATTAGTTATTCTCGGGGTGGGGCAACGCCGAAGAGCATCTTACGGCGGAAAGTAAAAAGTTCCATTGTAACTCGTGTAAACGGTGCAATTATATCACGCAGCTGCCTCCCCGGCGGAGTAGCAAAAAGTTTAAGGAGCAAAAGGAGGAGAGAGACGTCATTTGTCAAAGCCTAGAAGAAACTTTACTCTTGTTTTTCCGCGAGCCCTCCCCCCCTCCGGCACCCGCCTCCCAGTTCGAGACGCCGCTAAGTAATTTCGAGATTCCCTCTCTCGCTCCCACTCCCCCTTCCGCGAGTCTTGCGCGTAATTACGCGAAAACGGAAATGATTTTGCCTAAGAGGAAATTATGTCAGAGCTTTCGGAGGCGGATGGGCATCGGTGGTGGGAGGGCTTAATCCTTAAGTGAGTTGCGATTTATGCTTTAATATCGTGCGTTAATAAGGGCCGGCGCTGTCTGATACGGCCTTTTTTGCGGCCGCCGAGAGAGAGAGGGGGGATCCCGCGCCGCCTCGGCGGAAAGGGCAGCAAAAACGAGAGAAATATGAAGCGGGGAATAAGTAGGCAGACGCACGAAATATTATGGGCCGCGCGTCTCGGGGAAAAAGCGTTGCGGCCGAATAAACTCGCGAATAATGTGATTTCGAAGGTACCGTTGTATTTCATCTCCGGCGAACCGCGACTTAAAATTGAATTTTACATCCCGCGTATAACCTCTCGATGAACAATCCCGCGGCCGTAAGGAAAATAGCTTCGCTGAAAAGAGAATAGCTTCGCGGTAATTCCTGTAGACCGCGCAAAAAGCTTGTAATAAGGTATAAAAAAGAAATCTGTTCCGGAACAGCGGTGCGAACGAGGGAGTGAAAAAAGGAGGCATCCGAGGTCAATAACGAGCCTGAGAAAGCCGGCGCGAGAAAAAAGGGCGTAGAAGTCGTATGGGAAGTAGAGGTCAATTACACAGTATGGGAATTTTTTAGCTTTACGATTACATCTATTCTTTTGAATCTTAAAAAGTAACATTTTATCCACCCAAAATGTCATCACCTTGAGCTTAAAACAAAAAAAAAATCCATTTACAAAAATTTCATCGTATTATTTTAACTCTAGGTTGACAAAGAAATGAGACAATAATAATATCTTACGTCTTCCTTATTCAGAGCACAAAGATTGTTAAAAGATATGACTATTTTTTTTACGTATAGAGAACCTTACACCGATTACCTCGTCCAAAATTAATTTGCATTTCGCGCGCAGCAACCGCTTCCTCCGGCCGCTCGTCAGGCGCGCGGCGCGTACCCATGCCGGCGTCCGCATCGGTCATTAATAATAATCAGGAGGCGGCCCACGACGAGAGGGTACGGGGCCGCGAAATTGGACGAGGAGCCGGCCGAGCGCGATGAGAATTTACAGCGGCGCCGCTCGCGAGCGCTGATTGCGCTTTCCCTGATTTATCCGCCCTGCGCGATTTTAAGCTATTTACGTGCGCGCGATCGAACCCCGGTGGACGTGGGCGATCCGCGTCTTCGGCGACGGCTGCGATCTTACGACCGCGGGGGTGTACCCGTTGTTCCCCCATTGATCGCCGTGTCTATTCGTAGTATTTCAGGCTTGGCGAGCGCGTGAAATTGCATTGATAATTTAAAACGTCGCGCGTAAATGATTTATGATGTTCGAAGAAATTTCTCATCTTTAATTAAGCGATTAATGACTACTTCGACTTTCTTAGAAATTATTAATTTGTATCTATAGATATGATAGTATAATATGTTCAAGAAATTGAAATACCATAATGAGCTTTTATTTAATTAAAATAATAGCTACTTGTTTCTAAGACAACTAATCTCATGTTCAAGTAGCCTTTTTTCGACTTATTTTTTTTCGATCTCTATATATAGGTACATGTTCAAAAAAGTATGCAGAGAAAAAAAGCTCTACTATAAAAATTGTAACAGAAATATGTTTTAATGTTCTCCCAGACTAATAATGTTAAATTCACTATTATATATTTACTAAAATGTTAAGTTTTTGAGAACTACATAGAACAAATAAAATTTCTCAGTTTTCTAATAAGGAACTATAATAACAATAACTATATAACAACAGTATGCAAGAAAACTGCACTGAAGTTTATTACAATTTTTATTAAAAGCTTTTACTCTTTGTAACAAAGTTGGTCAACATTTAGCAAGTGTTTATTTAATTCAATAATCTCTATAAAGGAAAGCATTCACTGTCGCGAGTTCATTTAATTTTTTCCCCAAACACGAGGAAAAAGGAAACGGGGAATTGAAGTTACTTATCGGCAATCGAGCAATGCAGTTGGGAAACTCGAGTTTTCCTCTCCAAAGTCGCTCGCGACTCTCTGCCCGGAATAAAAAGTAATCCTCCCTTTGCGGCTTCTCTTTGTTCTCCCCTGGCCGCCGCCGCGGTGCAATCGTAAGACGCGAGGAAGGAGTCTCTAATCGTGGTAAACCGACTCGGTGAAAAAAAAACTTTAAATCTCCGGTAACTGCTGCGAAGCGCGCGCCGAGAAATTCTCCACCTCGTTACCGCGGAAATCGCCGAAGACGAAAGGAACGGCGAACACAAAAGAGCCGGCGGACGTACGCGCCAGCGTAAAGAAAACGAGAAGCGCTCGGGACGCATTTAGACGCGGGCTCGGCGAAAGGTGCCGCGTTGACTTATTTACAAATTAGAAATTAAATGGTAAATTTAAACAACTACTTTCTAAAGTTGAATTAATGAAATAACACTGAAAATTAGTGGAATGCGCTAAAAATTAGTGAAGTGTATTAAAAGATAGTGATAGAAAATATTCTTTGCTATTGTTTATTTTATTTTATTTTATAAATATAAACGGGAATAAATTCCTATAAAACAATGTTTAATTAATTATTTAAAAAAAAAACGCCTTTCTAAGAGGCAGTTTAAACGGTACTTTCTCTCTAACAGTCTAGATTTAAGGGATGTACGCCGTGTTCTAAAAATTGGACAAGCATCCGTAGCTTTATTTCCTCCTCCGGCGGCACGGAATTCCAGCAGCCACTAAAAGGACGCTTAAATGTTTCTGCAACCAGTAAATCCGCGAAGTTTAACTCACCTTGACACGAAAACATTGCAACGGTTAAAGCCGTATACGCGCGGCCCATTGTTCCATCCAGCCACTAAAGCAGCCGAGCCCAAAACAATGAGCGAGCCATTATTTCCATCATGTCCGGCATCAATTCGAGCTCTCGTTCTATTTTCGCGCTCGCGAACGTCTCTCTTATCCCTTCTTCGTCGGGGCACGTCGCGGCGCACTTGTCGCTTAATTCCTTATACCTCGCGGCGAAGGTGTCCTCGTGCATCCCCCTCCTCCTCCCCGCCCGCCGCTTCGATCCCGTATTTATAGACATCCTGGAAAAGAAGAAGGAGCGAGAGCGAGAGACGCTAAGTTATGCGATGTTTGCCCGCCCCAGCCACTCATTCCTCGTCCATAACTCTCCCGGCAGTGACAGTCCCCGAACGGAAGGGTGTGCGCCGCTCTCCTCCTCCTCCGCCTCTCTTCTTCTTCCCTTCGCCTTTTTTCCCCCCTCCAAGCGCGCTATGCCCGGGGAAATTGAATGCTCCCGCGTCACTGTCAAATTGATAACCGCGCCGCGACTTTTTTTTAATACAGTCGCTTCCTGCACGCGTCGCTCTCGATTTCGACCGACGCCGCGATCGAGCGTCTCTCCGCGACGTGTATAGGTGCACCGACCGGGGAGGGGAAAAAACGAGGAGCGTCGACGTTTTCTCGTTTTTAATGGACGTAGGAGACGCCGGCGGAGCAACGGGGATATAATAAGACTGATTGCCCCGCGCGGCGAAGATGAATTCGTGGCGGCTGAAATGCGTGGGCGCGATGCTTTGACGCGCGCTGTTCGAAGCGAGCGCGTTACACGCGCTTAGGCAACGCCGCGAGCGCGTTATGAATGTACTATTTATCACTTTCAACGAAGCGACTCGTTTAAATCTAACTGCACGAGAGATGTTCATCTAGTTTAGTTGATGTAGTTTTTTTTTTAATGTTTGTTTACCCCAGCTCGTTAAGAATTCATTGATATTGTAATTGAACCGGACAAATGTAGAAGTACAAGGAATTGAATTAGCCATGATTTTTGGGTCGACGTGTACGCCGGCGCGAGATAATCAATCTTCCGGAGCCGTAAAACCGAGCGGAAACGGTGAAATTGATTTTTCGAATATCCTTCTTGACCAGACGCCCGCTGAAACCACTCTCCGGACGGGGTTTACACACGAGAGCCGAGGAGCGCAGCGCGAAAGAAAAAAAGGCAAAATAGCGCGGGAAAGAGAAAGAGGGGGGACCGAGATGGAGAAGGTATGTAACGAACGTGCATCTTTTGCAAACGGCCCTCGGCGGAAGTGAGCCGATCGGTCCTCGTAAACTCGGCTCCGCGTGTGTGGGTGCTCGAACGGCTCGGCCACTTCTCCAAATATTTTATTGTTATTTTCGCCTTTTTTGTGCGCCGCGGATTTTACATAACACCAGCCGCCACTTTTTTTCCAGCCGCGCGCACCGTGAATTATTCATGCCGCCCGCGAGCACTGAAAAATTTACTTAAACACTAGCGCTGGCTTACTGCGCGGATCGAGCCGAATTTTCATCAGGGCGCCGTATTATCGTTCAATTATTTCGTTCGCGTGCTTCTATTATCCGGGAAAAATTTGAATGAGCCGGGAGCTTCCTTCCTTTTTACCCCGGTGTAATTTTCCTCGCACGCCATTCATGCCGGTATTGAAATAGATAGCTTTCTTTTGAGAGCACAAAGTGGCTATTTTTCTCGTAATTCATAACTCGAGTTTCAGTTTTATACTTTGATGTTGATTTTATTATCAGTGAAAAGAGACGTGAAAGGCACGATAGTAGTAGCTGCACCGGCGGCTTGAAAAGGGAGGTATGTTTAATTAATGAATCAAATTAGCATAGCTCCGCTTTTCACGAGAATATAATTCATCTATTAAATAAGTATTGTTTCTTCAAACAGCTAAAAGCTTTTAATCTCCGTGAATTATAGTACCAAGTTTTAAGCCGGAAGAATGGAAAGTTTTAAAACCATGGGTGAAAGAGCAAGTTTTTTAAAAGAAAGTTCCACCCTTTAAAAGTATCTCTGAATGTAAAACTTCGCCGTTTGATCCTCCCTTAAAACTACAAATAGTTTCAAGTGTTTAATTAAAAAATTCTAAAATTTCCACTCGCGAAGAAAAGAAACGCGCGCTTCCGTCGCAGTCGCGCGAGCGCAAAATTTTTTTTATCGCTCGCCGCCCCAGAATCCACGGACCGCAGCGGCTGCATTCCGAAAACAAACCTCGCGAGAAGCCCGCGCGGGAAAAAAGCTCCGTATCGGCGGCTCGCGCATAATTTCGCGGCGCGCAAAAGTGCCGAACAAAGGCTCGCGACCGCCGAATTTTTCCGGCGCGCCGCGCGAGTGTAAGGTTTCTTGCGGCGCGCGCGCGCACGGATGCGTGAAACAAGTTTTGACGCTGCGGAGCGGAATGGAGAAGGAGAAAAAAAAGGAGCGCGGAGAGAGAAGCGGCGCCGAGGAAAATATGAGAAACGCCGTTTCTGCGTCTCGGGTTGGAGCTGGGGGAGGCCCTAGACGCGGCCCATTAATCAGAGCCGGTAATTTTCTTGATATCGGTACCCTGGGCGTCACGCACACGGCGGAAAGGTGGCGGTGGCTCGTGGAGCCGCGTGAAAAATTATCCCGAGGCTCGTTCCATTATTTTCAGTCGGATTATGGCGGGAGTTTACGAAACAGATTATTGTTGCTGCCGCCGCCGAGTAGACGCTCGGCCGGTGTATATAAGCCGCGCGATAGTCATTGCGGTTTATCGAGGTGTGCTTTACCGTCAGAAGCACGAGGGGAGAATTTTAAAAAATTATCGCATTATCTCACGAATTATTGCCCGGCTGTTTCATTTTTTTTTCTTTTTGCATCTTTTTGACGAACTTCCCCGGGGTTCGTATATGCACGCTAGAAATCCTTATAAATTGATCGCGATAGTGTACAAATGGCTCTCGCCATTTGCGGCATTAAAAAGTTAATAAATAATTGCGCTCTTAAGATGAAATTGATAGTAAGTACTCGCGCGACTAAATGGACTTTATTAATCATAACCAGTGCGTTTTTCGATTAGACCGATGGAGATGGGACGATAAGCTAGTTGTTTATTCTTAAATTTTTAAGCTGGTAATAATATACGAGTTTCATCATTGATATTGAAACGTCATCATTAGGTATTCCGGAGTGATGGATGTCCCAGGGAAGACGTAAATGAGTTCATGATTTCTGGCTGATAGACCGCATGGGTGAACTTATTTTAGGCTAATTGAGTCGTCACTGCAGCCAGTTATAGATTTAGTATCCGTTTACAGTTCCAGCTCATTTCGTATGTTGGTTTAGTTAAAAGTAGGTGCCGAAGTACAGCAGTAAAGCTATTTCGGGAAAGTAGAATAAGGCGCCAGAGATCAAGGATTGTCTGTGCAATGCTAAAAATCCAGAAGTTATACAATAAATTCACTTACTTGCACTGATAATTTGTCCCAGTTTTAAAACTTGATTACTACCCAAGACCTTCTTCTCGCTTAATTAACCAAGTTTTAAAGAATTTTTCTTAATGTCCGAAACTTTATGATTTACGTGCACCATCGAAGGTTGCCGTAAAAAATAATTTAAAATCATTTAATTGATAAAATAAAGCAAATTAAATGAAAATTCGTTTACGATGAAAAGTGACATTGTAATTATTGTAATAATTGGAAACAAACACTGGTGGCATTTATTTAATTATTTTATTTAATAAAAAAATATGCATCTCGTCAAAAATATCTCATCTCGACAAATTAATTAATATTAACACGCAGTTTATCAATCGTAATTTCGCCAGTGAAAACGAGTGCAGCTCATCTCGTCGCACGGCCGATTCAATTTCCCGGCGTCGAGCCAAACGAAAACTCCCCGTAAAAGAGTTGGTAATACCTCGCGCACACTCGGTCGAAAAAAGCGACCGCAAAAAACGCCGGGAACATCGAAAAAAAATTATCAATCTCATTCCCATACGCGCGCGGCGTATCGCGGGCGCTAGACAGCCGCGGAAAAAAAAGGAATCATCCCCACTAATTAACGGTACACGTGTTGTTCAACTGGCTATATCTCCGGTCCTTTTTTCTCTTGTTCCAGCACAATGCATCGCCCCCCTGGGAATGGAGTCGGGCAAGATCCCTGACGCTGACATCACTGCCAGTTCCAGCTTCGATACCGGCAACGTGGGCCCTCATCACGGACGGTACGTATATCTATCTCTTCCTCTTTCGCTCGCCCGCTCGCTACCGGCCGAGCCTCGCTCCTCTTTTTTCAACCCTCCTTTTTTTCATTTGGCATTTTTATCGGCCACCACCGCCGCGCTGCACCGGCGCGCGCTGGGTCTGCCGTTTTTTTTCTCTCTCTCTCCGCTGGTTCGCCGAGCGCTTTTTTTTCCCTCTTTCAACATCTGCCACGGTCACCGGCGGGGCAGGGAAAAAAGTTGGCGCGAGCCGTTCGCGCGCTCGCGCGAGGAGGAAATCTAAGATGCGCGTAAATCTCTGGGACATCGGTCCCTTTAGTTTCCGTCCAGGAAAAAAACTGCCGGGGAATGAAGATGTGAACTGAATTTCTAGGAAGAAAGAATGTGTAAGCGATAATGGAGATAATTTTACACGAAGAAGAAATTAATACTAACAATTACAGTAGTTTCCTCTCCTTTTTATATAAATTAAGTGTGCGAGAGTTTATTACATTTCGAGTTTCATCTGGAACTCAAACTCGATTTCGAAGTCGCGCAAACTAGAGTAATTCCTCTAGCTATATGGATTTAATGAAATCAGAAACTGGCATTATCGGGAAAATTGCAATAGTTCGTTATGAAATTTACTTCTAACTATTATCATTTTTAGGCGTGACCTTTTTTCATAAACAATTTATCCACTCGTACACTTACACCATTCACAAATAAGAGAAAAACTTTATTTTGTACGGAAGCAACGCCCATCCAAAATATAAAAAACATGTAAACATAAAAGCTATTACGCAGCACCTGGCATCGGGATAAAGCTGCTCGAAGCGCAGCCGGAGGTAAGGAATAAATTAAGCAGGAGCGTTAGCGCGCAAAACTCGCGATTTTTCAGCCGCGCGTTTAATGGGACGTAGGGACATTCGCGAGTGAGATATGAAGAGGCTCGGGGCGCGTGGGCGATGGCTTACGACCCGGCCGTAGATCCTCGGGGGTGGCGCGGGCTACCCATAGGCCGGGATGAAAAAAAAAGGAAAAAAAAAACGCGCGGCGCTCCGACGTCCCACATAAAGTGGAGTCGACGAGTCGACGCGGCGGTGGGCGCATCCAGCCGCCGCCGCGCTGTTTATTGCGCCAATATAGCCCGATGCGCGACGTGACCGCGAGCCTTTATGGAAATTCCGCCGCGACGATCGCCGAGAGCCAGGCGATTTTCTCAGCGCGACTGACGTAGTCCCATCGCGACGATATCTTCCCCGTGAGTTTTTGATCGACGCGGACTAGATTGCGTTTCACGAAGTATAACGGCTTGGATATTTTATGCAGCCATCTTCTTCCGGAATGCTGCATTCAAAAATTTCATTTTTCGAAAAAGCTTGTAAACTGTATTTAAATTGTATTCTGAAATCGTCCGGGATTTCTTTTATTACTTAAAAATCGATTTTAAAAAAGTAAGTCCAAGAAAATTTTCTCAAATTACCAATCGCATTTGGCGAATTTCACTTCAATTATTTTCCTTTCTATGCGATCAAGTAGAAATTGCAAGTAAACAGATAGAAAATGTGCAAAATAAGGGAATCGCAAATGCACATCGGAGAGAAATCGTGAAATATCTTGCGCAAGAGCTTTCACCGTTACATAACTCACGTCGATCCCAGCGGAAGGAATCCATTCCAACGGATCCGCAAAAGTTGATCCGCGCGCTAAGAAAAAGGCAGAGTCGCCAGGGCGCGGAAAACAATGATGTATCCTTGAGCCGTCCGACGCATCCATCGGGCGGTGCGATCGTTTAGCCGCGCGCGACTCTTCCCTCCCCCGATCCGTATACCGTCGTCGACGACGAGGATTAATGACGACGGCGCGGCGTCACTCCCCATTTCGCTCATTTGTATTATCGGTCGGCCGCGAGCTTTTCCGAGGGAAACCCTTTACTCTAATTACGGCCGGCTGCATAATTATCTTGATCGAACGCCGCCGGTGCAGGCCCGTCGAAATTTCGCGATGACACGCGGTTGATGTATTATGCGACTGGCTGACGCGCGCTACCCAGCGTCTAACCGCCTGTGGAACGCCGAACAATTACTAAACGTGATCAAGCATTTACAAGCCAAAATCGGACGTACATCGATATAGATATTAGAAAAATTAATTGACGATCGATTTAGAATCATTAAAATGATTATTTTTTGTCGTCGTACTTAATGCTTCTTATTTCAATAATTTGTATATGTACTGATAAAGAAGTTACAAAATTCGAAATATTATTTCAGTCGTAGAATTAAAAAATATTAAGAAAATTTTTATTTTACCTACGTATTAAATGGAATAGAATGCACTTGGTTTTCTGTTTTTCAATAATTAAATTTATAGCTTTTATGTAAATAATAAAAAATCGATTTTTAATTCACTTTATTTGAAATATAACGAGCCTTTTTCCTTAAAAAAATGATTTATTATTAAATGTTTTATGTAACGCCCTTTTTCATAACACTTACTTAAAGAATGAATACTTTTCTTATTACTCTGTTATGTCATCTTTATGAAAAAGAAAATATTCAAATAAATCGCCGTTAAACCGAACGAAATAGATAGTCCCAAACGTTTCGAACTAAACTCAGATGAAAGTTCGCACTTGAAACAGTTTGAAGCTCGTCGTACGTCATTATCGAGTTAAAGATCGCAGGAGCCGCAAGATTTACGCGCAGCGCAATTTTCTAATATCTCCGTCGCTGGGGCGCTTTCAACTCCCACACCCGGCTTGCAACCATACCCACTCGTTAAGGGCTTTGCCCGCAGTCGTAAAAAAAAACGAGACGCGCTAACAAGTCTGAACTTCCGCGGGTAGGAGATGACTCGGTAGGCCGTCGACGGGCGAACGGTTCCATCGCAGCCGGACGGGCCTATGAAGTGTCGGGATCCTAAATTACGTTACGGCCGTAAAGCAACCTCGGGAGGGGCCTCCCTCGCCCTTGCGAATTCGGCGCGATGTCCGCGCGTCTTTGAGGGACGGTTCTTACGGCCGGGCCCCATAACTCATAGCCCATTAAGAGGCCGGCTACCGCAGCCACACTTTGATACAGTCCGCGAGCGCATCAAAGGCATTCCACGTCTCCTGCCCCGCCGCTCGTCGCGATAAATCTCCCGGGGACGGGAGGCCGCGATTACGCTTGCGCGTCTCGACTCTGTCATCGACAAGGTCGCTCCTCGATTTTGCATATGGTTGTTTAGAAGATTTTTTCGCGGCGGCGGGAGTTTGGTCCCCGAAAGGATCCTCCATGAGTCATTTACCTTGATTCATGGCGACGATTTTATCCGACTTCTAATGTATTTCATTGTATTTATTACCCATTCATTTATACTCGCATTCGTCTCAGTCTGCGCTCGGGTACTACGTAATACACCGCAATTCACTGTATAAGCAGCCCACGGTTATAATCCATTCACCGCGGACTAATAGTTTAATTTCTTAACTCGAGCGATTATCTCGCCGCTTAAATAATGGCAGAAAAAAAACATTGATAAACGGGGTCGTCCGCAAAAGCTCGTCACGACTCGCGCCGAGACAAAGGTTGCGGGAGCAGTACCGAAAGCAGAAGGCGAGAACGAGATAAAGAGTAATTAGAGGCGCGCGAGGCGGAGAGTGAAATACGCCGGGCGTTGAGAGGAGCACAATACAAAGACAGCGCCGAGTCAAAAAGAGACGCGGGAAGCGGCACAAAGACGCGGCGAATTAGCCGAGTGCGAGGGGGCGCGGGAGGACGAGGTGCCGGCGCGAGCGGCGCGGAGCATAGGTGCGCGCCGACCATAACTTGATTCCGCCTTCGCGCGGCGACGCCGCAAATATAGAAGTAGCGCGGGGTGCGAGCGAACGCACGCACACAGGAAACGCCGAAAATTGCGCGTGGGCGGCGCGCGACGCGCGCCTTTATCTTCGATCTTCTCCGCGCGCTCGGCCGATTTCAAAGCGGACGTGTGAAGATAATTCGAGTCACACAACTTTTCTTTACGCGATGAGAAAGTTTGATATAGAAAATCATCTTATCAATAATGACGTTTAATTATTTCTTTAAAAATTTATAATGGTTTTTGCAAAAAAGATTACGATCTTATATTCTCAATATAGAATTGAGAATGTTACAATTTTTGTTTGAAGGATTACATTCGATTTCTTAAAAACTAGTATAAAATACTGCAAAATACGTGACATAGGGTAACAGTAACACCGAGATAATTTAAATAACTAGACCGGCAATTCGATATAAAAATCTTCACGTCGAGATAAGATAACACACACATAGCTAAAACAAAAAAAAGTTAATAATTATACACTCGGACGAAACTTTCGAGTTCTCATTCCGAGGCGCTAAAAAGAAAAGGCCGAGCAAGACCGGCGGATAGAGAAAGAAAAAAAAAGTGAGTCAATTCCCTCGAAAGCGAGTAATTCGCATCTCCGCTCGTTATTCCCTGTTCTGCGGCAAACGTGTCTCCTCTCCCGTCCTCCACTCGGCGCTTCCTGCCACGTCCTCGCGCGCGCGCCTCTCTATCTCGCTTCCCCATCTGTTTCTCCGACTCGCGTTTCTGTCCCTCGCAGGCCCCCCTTTGTTTCTCCTCCCGCGAATTCGCGCGAGCTCGCCGGCCCCGGAGGAAGCTACACAATTAGCAATCGAAGTGGCTCTTCCCCGGCGGCGCGCGGGGAGCCCGGGCCCTCATCTTTAATTCATATCGCGCGCTTCCGCGAACGCGACGGGCCCGATCGATAAATTATAATTTCATCGCGTATTCAGACGCTCGCTGCTTATCCGTCAACTAGATACACACGGCCCGCGGATTATATCGCCGCCGATTCCTCTCTTCCCTTCGTCCCTCTTTTTTTCATCGTCGCTTGACTTACGGCGCGCGCTTCGTCTATTTCCGTGAGGAACGACGCACGCGGCTACCGGGCTTACGCGCGACTGACTTCTTTTTTTTGCACCGGGTACCGTCATTTGCATCGCCGGCGACGCGAGCCTTTTCGGAGATTACCATCGAGCGCTGTATACGAATTGGGTCCGATGCCAATCAGCCAAGTGCGACATATGTAATTTTGTGTGTTTGTTTTCGAGAGGGTGAATTTTTTAAGTAATATATGAGAGGGTAAATGAGCGGAACCTTTTATTTATCTTACTAATATCTAGAAAAACTGTATTTACACATTTCATGGTTCTATAATAGCATGTTTAGAATGATCTCCATCGTATGCATAATTTTTGACACCTGGTGAATTTTTGTTTAAATTATCTTGAAGTACTAAGTAATCGTGGAATCAAGCTATCAACTGAAAGCAAAATTGTTTAGAATATTTTAAAAATTTGTTATTTTATACATGAATATTTAGTTTTTAGAACATTTAAAGAATAATTATGCAAAAAAATAATGTTATATTTATAGAACTTGAATGATGATTATACTTTAAGAAATTTCTCTACATGAGATTTCTCAAAACGAAAGAAAATTGTCCATTCATGCTTGTAACGTCAACAATAATAGTTTGCGCAATTCATCCCTAACAATTCTTGCAGAATGGAAAGCGCAGCTCGCAATTTATATAGGACAGTTCATCCATAAATATTCCAATCAATCGTAACATTCCCCGGTCTAACCTTTCGCGGCGGCTATCTCCTTTCGGTACACGACAACTCACAAGCCGCGCGGGCATCGGCGCTGAAACGGCATTATTTCGCAAATGAAATCGCAATCGGCCCGCGACGGCCGCGAATAAATAACAAAGCGGCCGGCGCGCTCGGCTTAAAGCGCCGTGTATAATTGAAAGTACCGATAAATCAGCTCTCGCTCGCGCAATCTTCGCTTATCCGCGAGCGATCGGCCGGCGTAAATCGCGCCGACGAGCGGGAGATCGAGCGAGCGAGAAAGCGAGAGAGGGGGATAGAAATCTAACGATATCGAACCGGGTTGCAGGTTGAAGTACGAGAGCTTCGGTGGCGCCTGGTGCCCGAAGCAACAAATCACGACGGAGACGAGCGAGTGGATCGAGATCGACCTGCACCGGGTGCACGTGATCACGGCGAGCGGCACCCAGGGCCGATTCGGCAACGGCCAGGGCGCCGAGTTCGCCGAGGCCTACCTGCTCGAGTACTGGCGGCCGGCCCTCGGCAAGTGGGTGCGCTACCGGGACGTGCGCGGCGAGGAGGTACGTACACACGCAAACTGCAACTTGTCTTTCCTTCGTTTGCAATATTCATTTTTTTCCCTCCTTTGTTATTTCGATAATTGCACTTCGAGGCTCGAGATGGAGAGGTTCAGCTACTCCAGACGCTGCGGGCACGGCAGATTGATCTTGAGAGCTAAGAAACGCTCGAGTCACGACCATTAATTCGAGCCTCGAGTAAAATATTAAATAAAGACAGCATGCTGGCTGTAGATATAAGCTCTTTTTATTTAAATTTAAAACAAAAAGATGAGAGATATAAAAGTTACGATAAATTTTTTATATAGATTTTATAACAAAAGATTTTGTTTACAAATAAAAATATCTGCGAAATAAATCTTTTTAAGAAAACATATAAAAATGCAGGTTAATCGGACCATTTTACGATCCGCGTTGTCACTGAAGCAGGAGAATTCACAGTTTTGATAAAGCTAAAAATAACACCCACATACATCCTTCCGAAGTTTATTTCGTAGAAAATTCCAAATACCCATCGACGCGCGTTACGGCGCGCTTTTTTTTTCGTTCCGCAGAGTAAACTTTAAAGAAATGACGGACAAAACGACGGCCATAAAAACGTATCCACAGCGATATTTTTTCCCGCTGAATTTCACCGAGGGGCATCAGCGGGGCGGGGAGGGCGCGCAGGAACGCCCGAAGTCTTTTTGTTATCATGAAACAGCCATTCGTCTAAAAAAGGTTCCCGCGCGGTAATGGCGTGTATACTCGCGATAAAAAAATCATCCGCATGAAAATGAACTCTTATGTCACTCCGCTTTGGAATGGGGAGGAGGAGGCGGCCGGCCCGCCACAATATTTCTCCTCGAGGAGTCCGAGGGCCGCTAAAATTCTCGCTTTTTCATCGCGCGAACAAATATTTTTCGCCGTCCGAGGTGGGGGGGGAGGAGGGGGCGACCGCCGAAAGTCGAACGGAAGAAAACGGCCGCGCGAGGAAAACTGCGGGCAATTTCGAGGGTAGGGCGAAAAATGAGAGACGAGACGCGAACGGCGCCGGGTCGTGAAAAAAGTGACCGTAAAGGATGTGCGCGCGGCATAAAAGGACTCAAGGTAAACAAATTTCCTCGACGCCGGTTTACTCAGCGCTTTTGGGTCAATGATGCTCTGAATAAATATCCTTCTAGAGGGACATGCTTTTTTCATGATTCTTTTACGCGCCGAGACTTACGGAGGGTGCATATTTTATTATGTTTCGGAAAAAAGGTATATACACTTCCGATATGATTTTTGATAAGATACTAAATTTTCTATTCTTTTCATTAATATTACAGGAATCAATAAACGACCCGTCGATTATTGAAAGTACCAAGGTACATACATTTCAGTAAACTATGTATGTACGTACAAAATTTTTCCTCATCTAGCGTACAATATTCATACGGTTATTAGTTCAAAATGTATCTTCGATTGCTACGTAAAGAAACAATTTTATCATCCCCCGTGGAAATAACAATTCCTCCCTCTAATCCAACGGCGATAATACTTTTTACAAGGGTGGAAAAGCAGCCGCGGGGGGTGTAAAAATAGCGGCGCTCGGCGTATAGCGACCCTCATTACCATAAATAAAGCAGAGTCACGCGAATTAATAATAAAAAGGCGCACGCGTGCGCGGTCCCTCTCGCGCGAACGCACAGCTAAGCTCGAGCGCGCTGGAAAATTTCGAAGTCCTCCGGGGGCGTTTCGGGGGGCTCGTATTTGCGCTCGGCGAGTACATATCGGATCGATAAAATAAGGGAAGGTCGTCGCGTGCCAGGCCGGGCCGACTCCTCTCACCTACATAGCTCACCTGTCTGGATAGGTGAGGCCGAACTCCCTCGGCTCGGCCGTAATTACTTTCGCCGCGCGCGACCGCGCTCCACCTACTCCTTCCTTTTTTTCCCCTCTCCCCGTCTTCCTTCCTTTTTTCCCACTCGGTCTCGCGCTTCCGCGTCGAGTCGCGAATTTCGCGTGAATTAAGGAGCGAATTTAATTGTAACTCGGCGGATTAATGGGGGACATTCTCTTTAATGAACGGGAAGCTTCGCGTTTTTTTTTCTTCTTCTAGCTCTCCGCGTGCTTTAAAGCGGCGCGCACCCGTGAAAATTAGATTCGCTTTAGTCGGCGGGCGGATTCGCCGCAATCGCGAGGTTGTTACGGTCTTAACGATTCGGAACGATTGCATTTTGACCGCGCGAGAGTAGTTTATTCAAATCAAAACGCGTCCGTGCCTCGGGGCCGTTTTCATTAATCGCTGTAGATCAAGGATAATTGCGCTGCCTTGCGAAATCGCGGCGACCCCGAATATCTCGATTTTAATTAAACAATTAAATGTTAAACAGTTCTAAATATAAGTAGAATCAATTTACTAGGTGCACGGTGTATCCTCGAAAGACTTAATCGCTGGGAGAACGAATGGCCGCCTATTTCGTGTAGGCAATTTTTTCGAGGGCCGGCGCTCGACGTAACGAAATAATTAAAGTGTCTTCGGGCCGAGCAATCGTTCGAATTTAATGAATTTCTCGCTCGCGATAATAAGAAAAGCTCTCGAGGTGTATATCGCGTCAACCCGAAAACGGAGCGCCAAAGCCGCGTCGATTCTGCCGCAAGTCCGGCGGCTCGCCCCGGCCCTCCTCCTCTCGACATTAATGACATTCTTGTCGCGCAATTAAACAAAGGCACTCGCCTTATCCGACTTAATCTCCGCTAACAACTGAACTTGTCCGAGACCTCCGAAAGGAGCTGGCGGCGCGAAAGAAAGCAAGAAAACGAAGGGAGGACAAGCCCCGGCGGAGGTAAACAGTTATCCGCCTTTCTCTTTTGCCCGATGCGTTTTAAATGTCTACTTTATTTTTAGACGCCGATGCCTCGGCGCACTTTGTTCGCTAAAAGCTGTTATTAGCATTATATTATGTTTCTTTAATCACCTTTTTATAATTCGATATCAAATTAATTTTACGGCTCTCTAATATCCATTTACAGTAAATTGGCTTATTTAGCTGCGCGTTACGTGCGTAAAGTAGCGCCTTTAGCGCACTAGTAAAATCCGAAGCACCGGACCCTACTCCAGGTTCCCATACTCGCACCCAATAAAAGTAAATCCGCCGGCTTCGTTTTGGTCCTATCGCTCCGTACCATCTCGAGGCATTAGCATACCGTGGGCGTTGGTCAGGGCCGCGCCTCGACATCGCTCCGAATTTGTCGTCACCCACATGCGAATGAAAAAAAAATAAACAAATAATCCACGCGTCGACCCTCGCGCGGCGCAACAATGAGACAGCCCCCCTTACTTTCTCCCGGAGCTACTTGTACCCCCGCGGCGTTTACGGTATATCTGCTTAGCGCGGGAGAAGAAGGAGCGACGCGCGTCAGCGGATCATTATTGATGGCCGCGGCGAGAGGGAGGCCGTGTATTATCGGCCCCGGCGATAAGAGCCGGCGCTCGTTAGTCGTCGATATGCCGCGCGCGGCCGATGGCTAATTGCGATACCACTGCGCGGCTTTTTTTTTCACGGGCAGATGACGGGGACGAGGAGGGCGGAAGCCGATACCCGGAGATGAATGCAGATCGGGGGTGACTGACGAGGCGGTCACTTTTATCGAACGAAATGGGCTGCGCCGGAAACGTTAAAAGCCCGGGTATCCAATTTTTTTGCAGGGGTTTCTTTGATTATTAAATTTGATTAATATCTTGTGCTAGTGGTTATTTTTTTAAAAGCGTGGCTGCAGGAAATGAAAATGCGACCGACACTGTGTGTATATTGATCATTTTCTTAATGTAAAAAAGGATATTGGAAAATTATACATAAAAGATTTAGTGTCTCGGAGGGAATGATATTTATAGACACGGTTCCGACTAAGTAAATAGAATCATTGGAACTAGGCACGTAAATTTCAAATGGAAAATTGCGTGTTTAGACAAAATTTCTTACGCTCCAAACGTGTCGCTTATTAAATATATCGGTTTAACTCTCGCCATTTACATACGAATTACCTTTAAACAGTGATAAAACATTTTAAAAGGCTCCGATTCGAAAGTTGGTAACGTTACGTAATAATCGTGGAAATAGACGAATAAAGAAAGTGAAAACTTGTCCCCACAAAGCTATTTAAAAAAAACCGCGTCACTCCGCGTTAATATTGGACGCTGGAGGGCAAAACGAGAGAAAAAAAAATCGAACGCGTGCGTAGGCGCATTTTCCGCACCGGCCTACAAAAGTTTCCTTCCATTCATCCTTCGCGGCCTGGAAAACATTATATATATAGCCGCGGGGTCGCCTCGTGAATAAGCACAATAATTTTGCGATCGACACTTTCGCCCGAGAAAGAGTGCGTCGGGAAAATATCGAGGCTGCGCCGTTATTTGCTCTCGCCTCGACACTTATTAAATGGGATTTCTCTGTAAGGACGAATTTAACGCGCGGCGATCGGTTTCTCCCGAGACCAATAATTTTGCGGATGGATCGTTAGCATTTGTACTCGAAAGCAATAAAGATTTCAGCCTCGCATGTGCGAACGGCGCGAGGCGCGCTTAAACGCTAATTAGATATCTTTTATTCATTCGCGCGCGTGTGTACCGTACTCGCATTTTTCTCCTCCTTTTTCGCGTGTCTGAAATATTTTCTCGCGTCGATATTCAATATTAAACGTTATTATACACTTTAAATCGAATTGATATCGAATAATAATTTTGAGCAACACGAAGCGCTTATAAACAATATTGCGGAATCACGCGGAATATAAATTCGGCGTGTTTAAATGACACGCATTTAATAAGATTCATAATTTACTAGAAATACACGCGTTTCCCGACGATAGTCCAATTTATTCTACATGCCGTGAACGCGGACAATCAAATAAATTTTTCTTTTTATCGAAATGCACACAAATACGCGCACAGTTATAACTTTTTAATTTAAATATGCAAATTAACCCACATAATAAATGCGATCGAGTAAATTAATGAAATTAATGTCCTGCTTGTTTGTTTTCTTTTTTCGAGAGCTTAATTTCGATTTTTACACCGCAACAGTTTAACCCGATCGACGTTTTCAATAATTCATGAAGAACAACGGGCTCGCTCCAAAATTACACAGGCATTCGGAGCGGAATATTAATGATTCTCCGTAAATAACATTGTCTAAACTCTCTCGCGTTCTGTAAACCGCAACTCACCGACGATTTTTCACTCCCAGACGCGGCTTTCCGGGAGGAGGGGGGGGGGGTCGAAGGGAAAAAACGGAGGAACGAGAATCGGGGAAAAAAAGGCGGCCGGCGAACGTCGCTTCGGCCGCACACACGCCATAAATAAAGCGGCCCGTCACAGGTCCCCGCCAAAGCCCGTCATTCTTACTTCCGTCTTACACTCGCGTATCATTATCGCTGTTCTCTCTTTTTCTACATTGTACGCTGGCTTTTCTTTGGTCGATATACGTCTCTCTCTCCCGCGCCTATTATCTTCGTTTTCTCCACTTGTTTCGCCCTATTTCCATTTCCCTTATCTTGACATTAGTGTATAGCATTTTTTGCGCGTATGATTAAGTGGCAATTCTCCAGCTTACAGTACTCGTTTTGCGTACTCTAGATATAATACAACAGTACAAAAAGAAAAAGAAATCTTCTCTCCATGGAAAATAAATGAGTAGTTGCTTAAAATAAGAGAGCAAAACAGCTTAGGAACTATTTGCAAGTGTCGTTTAATAAATGATCGAACATCGCGAGTTGCAGCGGAGAAAAAAGAAAAGTAAAGAACTGGATAGCGAGTACTCGAGCCGGGCTGCCACTCGAAGCGGCATCCATGACTTCCTAAGTGAATGACCTCCCCCACGTCCATTACTCGCTCTCCTTCACTGTGCATGCCTCGTTCTAGGCACACACGCCGTGCTCCCCGCATCTCTCGCTCTCCAAGCCCGCAGAGTCTAGCGGCCCCCGCCGAAAGTACCTACTTTCCGGCGCGCAGGTAACGCCCTTGGCGGACGTTCCCCTCGCCCTTTTTTCCCCCCTCCTTCGGAAATCGCTAATAAAGCAAGTCGCGGCAGCAAAGTGGCCGCCGGCGTGTATTCCTCGCGACAGTTACTCTGCGCGATTGGCCCTTTTCTCCCACCCCTTTTACACGCGTCGCGTCCTCTCGGAGGCACTTCGCCTGATGACGGCGCATTTTTCTCGCACCCCCGCGGGGGCGTCGAAGGCGGCATTGTCGCGGCCCGCGACTTTCTTTCGAGCGCGGGGGCGTCGAGACACATTTTCCTCGAATGCCGCGAGTGCCTCGAGCGCGAGTTCGATTGGCACTCGGCCGACGGATTATCGCGTTCCCGGGGAATCCGCCGAATGAAATCGCGAGCGAATTTAAAATCTCGATGAATGCGGAGAGATTTTTTAAAGGAACGCGAAGGATGTATTGTGTGTGGAATGCGCTGAAATTTTTAGCTTGTGATGCTCCAAGAATTTTTATATACCTTCCTAATTTTACAGTAGAAATTCTTCTGTACTTTACTTTAGAATAAAGTGGCAATATTCTTATTATTCTGCGAAAAGAAAAAAGTACATTATAAATATTTCTATCGAGATTAAAGCGTTAAATAAAGCTTCTTACATATTTTTGACTACTCTTGTTTCACGCTTTATTTAGAGTAAATTAGGTTCTTTGAAAAAAAAGTTGTTCGTCGATTATGCTATATCTCATGGAATTAGAATCTCAGATTTTATTAAACATTTCCAGTAAAAAGATACCTAGTTAACAAATTTTTAAGACTTATTTACACTTCTACTTTAATTTGTGAATTATTGGTTAAATAGAAAAGTTTAAAAACCTAAGTTTAGACAAGTACAGAAATTTACGAAAAATTCTTATTTCAAGTTAAATTTCGAATTAAAATTGTCCAATTCCACGGGATCGCCAGTCGAGGGTAAACAAAAGGGAGCAGCTCGGCGGCGCTCGCGACGATCCGCCCGCAGCTAGCGGCGCAAAAGAAGAGCTCGCGTCCCCGCGGGACGAAAGGGCGAAGCGAGCTCTCCCCCGCGGCTATCGGTCGGCAGCATCTCGCGCGGCGATTCTCCTCGGGCGTCCCACTCCCACGGCGACGGAACAAAGGCTCGCCTTATTTTCCACTTATGAGCCGCGCCACCGGGGGGCCGGCCGAGCTCGTTCTCACGTACACACGCGCGAGACGTGACCGGGACGCCGGGCCGACAGGTGCGAATCGCCAGACACACGTCCGCGAACTTTCTCCCCCCGCGATCGAACTAAACTTCGGGTCGCAAGCGTCGCTTGTGGGCTTTTTTTGCCGCCATCGCGTGCGCAGCGTCTTTGTTGAACTTTTGCGGTTTGAGACGTAGTCTGCGGTACGACGGTATTTCTTGTTGGTTATTGGTTAATGCGAGACGCAAGGGAAATTTTTTTGGTACTTAATGATGTTTATTAACGTGAAAGGTTGCGGCGCATTAAGATAATGATGTATTAAAAAAGCATAAGTTTGTTTTTATACAATAATAATTGGACAATTTAATTTTATGGCTGATAATACCAGGCTGCTTAGTGCAACCATAAAATAGCTGTAACATTTTAAACAATGGAATTTTTTGGAGTTTACTCGTGCTTGAAGTATTTCACAATGGTACAGCAAACAATCTGTTTTCAAATGCAGCACAGTAGTGCAAGATTCTTTTGCATATGTAGGTTAACATAAAATTCGAAGAGCAGATATTAAAAATGTTCCGATGTCAGAAATTTATCCACACCCCATTGTGTTTTTAAATTTTACGACGCCGAGTTGATTTACGACAGCAATGAAATCCAGTTATATCTATCTTTCAATGGCTTACTTTATCTTATGACAGACATAAATAAAACAAAAAAGTAAAGTTTAATATCGCAATGAAAATATAATTGTTTTATACCATAAAGAAATTTACGTTAAAAATGTTTACATAATAGTGGCTGCTACAAATCTTGTTTATTACAAAAAAAAATATATTTTACAACGAGTACTTTGAAGCAGCCTGCTTCAAATTAGAGCCTTTCCATTTTACAGGCTAGACGTCTTCATCACAGATTATCGCTCTAATGCTTTATTGTCTTAATTATAGCTAATCTAGTAGTGACATTTTTAAATCTCACGATACCGATAAGCGCTTAGTCAGCTTTTAAGACCACCGGCTTTAAGTGCTTTAAAGCGCGTCGAGAGCCGAAAGCCCTTTAACTCTTCGTGCACCGCCATACAACGATTTTCTTTATACATGACGGCACGAAAATTCCCCCCTTTAATACGATCCATTCAATTTTCCCTCGTTCCTCGGAACTACTAAAAAAGAGACATGAGAAGGGCTGTCGAATTATTGGATTCTACGTAAGCTTTGTGCGCTCGATCAATGAACTTTTTTTTTTAAATCTTTAAAATAGAACTGTTTGAAATAGTAGTTGTAAAAATTCACTGCATGTAGCGATAGTATTTTCTATTGATTTATTCCATCAAATCCCTTATCAAGAAAATGCTCGTAATTAAAAAAATCTTTGGGTACTATTAACAACGAATTGTAGTGAAAAATATAAATTTTTTAGAAAAAGTAGTTCAAAAATAAAATCGTTGCATATCACGATAAGATTTTAATTGCTTTATTAAATCAAATATCAAGAAAATATGCTTAATTGAAGAAACTTTTGCCAGCAACGAAAAACAAATTGTAATGTACAACAAAGTACAGTTTTACAACCAAGAACTAATTAATATTACACATCCGACAAAAATTGAATCGCAACGAAACGACGGGTGAAAACACGCGTGTCCAGGCGAGGCGGGCAATTACAAATCGTTCGGAAATACGCCGCGCGACTGCTAATAACGGACGCGTGACCCAGAGCCGCCGTGTAAGAGCCGCGCCGACTTTCGTCGGCGGTTCTCCATTGTCGCGCGCGCCACTTGTCAAGATGCGACGGCCCGATAAATTCCGCGCGGCCGCGGATTCCGGTTTTCCGCGGGCTGCCCCCGCCGGCGGCACCTGCGGCAAATAAAGCGCCGCGAGAGTGTCTCGGGCCGCGCGCTGCCTGGGAAATTGAATTGAATGGGATACACCGCGAATGGCACGTTTGTCAGGAAGCACGACGCTTATTTCGCGTTATCTAATCGCGGATTTATTTAATTACACCTGGGGGGAGCGAGAGAGGCCTCCAGATGGTATGAAAGTAATTGAATGCGCTTAAGTTACGGCTGTGTTAATTCGAGTATTAAATTACTATTTAATCGATGTCCGGAGAGATATGCATTCGTATATGAATGTTAATTGAATCTTAATTTTTTTAGAGGCTTTAAACAGCTAATATAATTGGTATTTTTATTTCGCAAACCTGTACTAAAATTTTGTTCCTATTTTGCAAGCGAAACGAGTTAGAAAAATCCTAGTTTACGTTCATTAATGTCCGATTTGTTTAAGATTCTTGAATAAAAACAAAAAATAAATAAATAAATTAGTACCTTCGTTTAAATTCCTTTTCATTTACAATTATGTAATACATTTTTAACGCATCCTGTCATAATTAAAAATAAAATATGAAATTAAAGATCATAAATTCTAATAAAATAGTCATACACAATCTCTAATCAAGCTGCATCTTGTCGATTTACAGGTGATCCAGGGCAACAAGAACACCTACCTGGAGGCGAAGCAGCAGCTGGACCCGCCGATCTGGGCGAGCAAGATTCGCTTCCTGCCGTACAGCTTCCACCAGCGCACTGTGTGCATGCGCGTCGAGCTTTACGGCTGCCCGTGGAACGACGGCGTCATCTCGTACTCGATGCCCCAGGGCGACAAGCGGGGCAACTGGGAGTTCTTCGACGCGGCCTACGACGGCCACTGGAGCGACGAGCTGCGCCGGGGCCTCGGCCAGCTGACCGACGGCCGCACCGGGCCCGACAAATTCAAGATGAGCTTCTCCGACTTGAGCCGCGAGCAGGGCTGGGTCGGCTGGCGCAACGACACCAGGAACGGACAGCCCGTCGAGATCAAGTTCGAGTTCGACCAGGTTCGCGAGTTCTCCGCCGTTCATATCTACTGCAACAATCTGTTCACCAAGGATATACAGGTGAGTTTCGGGTTTCTTCACTCTTTTCTTTATTTAATAGAATCAGTCCTGCGTACGAATAATTTTTTCCTAAATAAGTATAAAGTGTATTATAATTTTTTTCTTGTAAATATGTATACCATACATTTGTTTTTTCGTAAGTAGTAAGTAAGTATGCATGGTATCTTTTTGGTCCACGTATGAAAAAGTTTCGTGGTATTTATTTTAACGCGGAGTAGGGCTGAATCTATTAAACAATATTTATTTGAAATTAATTAATCACATTTTTATAAGTTGACGTTAATAGGTTTATTTATCTCTTAAATTTGATAATCATTTTTAAAAATCTCGTTTGATATGAATCATGTGCGATATTTTTCGGTATTATTTATACAAGACTAAAAATTTTTATAGTACTATCAGGTACGCAGGCTATCCAAAAAGTACCGATAATATATTTAGATTCTCCCTAAATAATCTTGTTTAGATAAATAATGATTTTACCATCGTGTTTTCATTTTATTCTTACTTAGGTAAATTTTCCTTTTGGCAGTGTCGCATAATTCAGTGCAATTAATCAAATGGATAATTCCGAGATAAAAAGATAATTTCCTTCGTTAAAATAATTACACATTTACAATCTATCCTCCTTTTTCCCTCAAAACCCATATAAGTGAATAACAATGTTACAAAATGCCGCGCTAGGCTCGACTTTTATCACCTATAATCGCGAGTTTCAGCCTAACAGCGCATTAAAGGACATAATAAGTGCTATCGCGCCGCGTGCGCGTATAATTAATCTCGCTCTAGCGTCGTGCAAGATAATGGGCCGAGCCGTTCTGCTCTCCCACCGGTGGGCGGCTGGAGGGGGTTACATTACTGTTACGGGCGCGCGGGTAGTCGGGGAAAGACGTAATGCTCGGCCACTCGTGACATAGAATCGCCGAGCGCGTTCGCGCGATAATCGATAAGCCCCCGACCCCGCGTCTCCTACGCCTCGGCGTCCCTCCCTCCGGAGCGAGTCTCGAGGCATCGGGAATAAATCGCCGGAGGGCGCGACCCATTCAAGTCCCGGCGAAAATGCGAAACGAAGGAAGAAGAAGCGGCGGCGGTGGCTCCGGGAAGAGGAAATTGGAAAGCCCCGCGGAGTTGCCCGGCCCTCCTTCTTTTTAATCCGTGCCCGCGGCCGGTGTGGCTCGCACGCGCGCCGGGGAATCCAGTTTTAAGGGCCGCGCGCGTCGTCGAAAATTGCCCGGCGCGGAGGGAGCCGCCCGGGTTATTTTTCCGCGGCTCCTTATAATGGTCGCGAAACACTCCGCGCACGACTCGGTCTCTCTCTCTCTCTCCTTCTCGCTTTATCCGCTTCCCCCATCCGCGTATCAAGATTTATTTGAATAGGACGCCTCATTACCCGGCCCGACGATTGTACGGCGCGCCGCACCGAGGGAGAGATGCAGATAAAGCCGAGGCAGGGTAAATAGAAGCCTCGCGGAGACGCGCCCGGTGCAGCGCGCGCGCGCGCGATCGTGGCCTGGGTTTAAAAATTCACGGCGAGAGATGACGGTGGAGCCCGAAAATGTTCCATTGTTGCGGAGTTGCGGAATTAATAAGATTTCTCTCGGATGCGCTGCTACGCCGACGCGCGGAAAATTCTTTTCCTGTATTTTTACGATCTCGAGATGGAAAGCATCAAGTGCACGCGGAAAAATAGGGGAAAATAAAGCTACTTATTTTTAAGCATGTAAACTAGGACGTAGTCTAAATGTAGTAGTGTAACGTAAAATGAAGAATGAGTTAGTATCTTTAATGGAACTTTTCTATCTTTTTTTCTTAATTAGTAACTTTAGAGAATACCTAGAGTACAATAATATTTTCTAAAGTGTATCTAGGACTTAGGATGAAAATTTATAATCTATTCAAATAAAGATACTTTATACAAGAGTAGATGATATTTATTCATGCGAAAATAAAGAATCTGTACCTATACACTAATTCAATAAAAACGAAATCCGAGCTCGAGTGCACACTTGCGAGGGCACGTCGCACAATGGCCGATGGGTAAGAACGGCATTAGAATAAAGAATAAAGGTACAGAGGTGACGAGGGTTAGCATGGGGGAAAGGTAGGAGATCGCGAACAAAACGAGAAGCGCGCCGCGAGGAGGCGAGTCAGCGCGCGGGGAGAAAAAGAGTCGGCGTGGAGGCTTCCCCCGCGGTGGCGAGGTGCAGATACGCCACGTATATTAACGGCACAATGCGGGACGAGGTTGCGACCCTCGCGCGCGTCAACGGGACTCGCGCGTCCTCCTACGCCTGAAAGACGGCACTTCAAAGCGGTCGAGCGCGGGGTGCCTCGAAAATCCATACGCCGCCCCGCAATCTCGGCCTCCTGTAATCTCGTGCGCCTTATGCTTTCGGTGTTTGCCAAGCGGTGTACCTGACTTGCGTGCCCCGAGTTCGTTGAGTCCTTAAAGGGAAACATTTCTACTGTGTCGATAACGCCAGTGATTATATTTTTTAATAAACATTTTTTTTCCTTCACTTTTTTGTTCACTTCAACATTTTTCATATTGTAATCATATGAGATTGGTTTATGTAGTCAATTTGTGAACAGTACAGTTTATTTTTTCGGATCTGGTCTGAAAATGAAACTGAACCTAAACCTGAATAATTTCAGGTTCGCTGATCTAAAGAAGTGAATCACTCGTGCGTTTACGAATCCTCTGTACCCTACTCGTACTAACTACTATTGATGCACTTTATTCAGATTTCAAAATCTTACGAAAGAAATGCACGTAATTTAAAAAAGAATAGATAAAGTATCATCGTAAAACCTAAACCAAAACAGCTGCCTTAACTAACAGGCAATCAATGACAAGTCAAACTGCTCTAAGACGCAGATGCGCATTCCATTAGCGCTGAACATTTCGCTGAAGCCGCAGGTACACGGCTCGGAAACTCTTTCGAACGTCAGACGAATGTAGCGCATTCCTGGCGTCGTCAATCTTCATCCCACCGCAGGCGCGCGCACGTATACAGCAGTCGACTTGTGGGAGTCGTCCGCGACGAGCGGGGAATATCTCCTCGGCAGCGACGCACGCGTCGCGCCGGGCGACAATGACGATTCGCCTCGGCGATTTAGCATTCCATTACTATCGCGCCTCGTTTCCTCTCCCGCGCGCGCGGCGGCGGTATCGGCGCATTCCTAAGGTGCGCACCCGCCGGCGAGATGCTACGCCTCCCCCACCTCCCTCGGCTGCAGCCCGCCATTATCGAGGTTGTCAGTACCATTGTAGTCTCCTTCTAATCAGGAGGTCGGAATCGTCTCGAAACGACGAGAGTACTTACCTCACTTAACCTTAGCCGGCGCTCCACTAGGGTCTACCCGGCGCGCGGGGCTTCTCGAGTGTCGTCGGGGGAAAAGCCGAAGGCCTTATACACCCAGTTCGCCCGGGAGATAAAGCGCCCTCGCCTCCGCTCGCCTCCTTTCTTCTCCTTCTTCTTCTTGTAACGTCGGGCGCGCGCAGCTGGATGCGCGGCCTCGCGTGGCTCCTATCTCTCCTCCGTGAGTAATATTTAATGCGCACCTTAAGGAAGAGAGCTCCGGGGGCACTAGCTCGCAGTAGCGCGGTTGACGGTGCGCCCCGCCTATATAGCGGGCGAATTATCCCGTGACGCCGTACGAGCGCTAATCCTAAGTGCCTTGATACGAGGCTAGTTGCTCCGGGTGATCCTTGTAAATTGGACGGTGCCGTTTCTGCGTCTCACTAACGGAGCGTTAAAACACCGGCTTTAATCTGCATATACTATCGCGATCGCTACCTTTCCAGTGCATAGTGCGCCTCTTCTATCCATTTAATTAATTGCGCTAATTATTTGTTACACCTGGCTTTTCTCTCTTACACTTTTAATGTAATTCACACTGATTAACGTCAATCTTATGCCTATGAAGTTATCTACGTCGTCGGACGCAAGTGATTAAAGAAGAAACTAAATATTGAATGGATGTTTTTTTTTCACAGGTATTCTCGGAGGTGAACATTCTGTTCAGCATCGGCGGCAAGCACTATACCGGCGACCCGATCGTCTACGACACCCCGGAGGACAAGATCTTCGAGTACTCGCGCAACATCACGATAAAGCTGCACCACCGGGTGGGCAAGTTCGTGAAGCTGCGCTTCAGCTTCGCAGCCCGATGGCTCATGATCAGCGAGATTACCTTCGACTCCGGTGAGTGCACATACTCGCTATCCTGCCTACGACCTTATATGCAACTACGAATGACCTACCCAGCCTACGTACCTATATACCATCATAGTTCGAAGACTATTGACGCTTTCAAAACTTCTTGGCATCAATTTTTTATATTATTTATTCAGTATTAAACGGGCAATGCTTTTACAAGAAAAATAACAACGCAGAATATTGAATAGCAAAATCAAATAGTAATTTAAAAACTTCTGAAACGTGAAGGAAGAATATTATATAGAATTTAATCTGCAGATATAATAAATTTAAGATTTCTTAAATTATTGTATAATAAATGACGAAATTGGAATATTACAGAAAGCTATTTTTCTTTTTCTGTACTAGATTATTTAGATTTAATTTTTTCAATAAATCGATAATTAATTATAAAACGTAATCATGGTACATTAGATTATTCATAGATTATCGGATTATTAGTTTTTGTACATTAAATAAAGGTGAGAAAAAAAAATACTTTTAACTTTTTCAGAATCTCTTTTTAAATACGTAATTCTTTTTTACTGCAACATTAATAAAGTTTCTACTTCAACAAACAGTTTAATTTTCGACATTTACTCCTTAGTCAATCAATTTTCTCTTTTAAGTACTCCACAGTATAAACAGAATCAATTTATTTAAAAAAAATTCCAAAGTTCCTCGAATTCGAAATACAATACACACAGCGTCGAGTAACTCACTAACCCTCTCGTCTCACCGTTAACATTACAGACATAGCCCACGGTAACTTCACGCCGGAGATACCGCCGTCGACGGAAGCCCCTCGCCTGCGCGAGCGCGGCTCCTACCGCGAGACGCCCCACCACCACGCCGAGGTGCCGGTCTCCACCGCCAAGCAGGACGACCCCACGTACATGGCCGTGATAATCGGCGTCCTCACCGCCGTGATCCTCCTCCTCGCCGTGGCCATATTCCTGATCGTCTCGCGGCACCGCCAGCGCAAGAACTTCGCCAGCCCGCTGGGCACCAAGTCCGCGCTGCCGCCGGGGGCCCACCAGCACCTGGCCAACGAGTCGGCTTACGGCACCGCCGAGAAGGATCCCTCGCTGATGGCGTACCGCGTGGAGGAGCTGGACGACCGGTACGCCGGCGCCAAGCTGACGACCCTGCCGCGCGAGCTCAACGACCGGCTGCTCGGGGACGTGCGCCTCGACGACTACCAGGAGCCGTTCCACGAGGCCGGCAGCGCCAAGTACCGGGAGCCCGCGCACGCCGCCTATTACGGATACAGCACCGTCGTTATCGACAACAAGGATCTTCATGACAACGTCGAGCAGTCCGGTGAGCGCCCCAGGCCTTTTGTTTGGAAATTATGCCCGCGGGGACGCGCGGCCCGCCGATCGCTGACGCGCCTTTCCGATGCATTTATTTATGAGATGCGCTCGCATCACTTTTAGAGATGTTCTTTTTAAACGAATTTGTAGTTGTTCTAAAATTGGGTCCTGTATGTTTTTTTAGATGATTTTAATAGTTAACTAAATTGTACACAAGATATTGGACTTTCTAATCGAATTATTTTAATAAAATCATTTTTAGAGTCTGTAGAATCAGTTTTCATTTGGGTATTTATTCGTTTTGTGCAGATGCAACTTATGATTACGCAGTACCAATGCCAGTGCCTAGTGCGAGCAGTGATCAGGACAGCATATTTTCTAAGTCATCCAGGGGCAGCGCAAAGGTAAAATACTATAATAAATATAATAACTCTTAATTCTTTATAATGACTATGTTACAAAATTTTCGTTGTTAAAAAAAAATTCGATTATTTCTTGAACTTATTTATTATTTTGTTATTATACGATTAGTTAACTTTTTACAAGAGCTTGCTTACAAGCTCTTGTAAATTATTTGTCATTATTTCATACTCATGTGAAAATTCTAATTTTTCTTTTGCGCACATCTGTGCTTAAAGTGGCTGTACTAATTATACTTCTATCTTCCCTGTGTAAAGTGAATATTTTGATGTAACTCATTTTTTCAAGCTTCATTATTTCTTTTACCTTCATTCCAATTTTTACTCACTGGTTTAAAAACTTTGGTTACTTTAGTTTTACACAATATTCGTGAAATCGCGACAACAAATTTCTTATTTATCAAATAAACTTTCAACAAAACAGAGAAAATTCATGTTCCTTAAAAAAATGACCCACTTTGCAATAAAAATACCAAACAAATGCAATAACGACGCGCCCCGCGTGTCCGCCTCTCAGGCGTGCTTGCAGAGCTTTTCGCCGCCGCCGCCTCCGCCGATGAGCGCGCCGCCGAGCCGGGTGGGCGCCAACAACCTGACGTACTCGAGCCCGCCGAGCCCCGAGCCGTTCTGCGAGCGCGGGGGCCGCGCGGGCAGCAAGCGTCGCGACCACTCGCTCCACCGGTACGCATGAGACGAAGCCCAGAAGCCGCAGCCGCAGCAGCAGCAGCAGCAACAGCGACGGAACAATCGATGGCCCCGGAGAACGACTACGAGCTCCTCGGCCTCCACGCTACTCTACACGCGAGCCTACGTGAGTACCTACGGCGACATGCTGTAGAGAACCGGCTGAGTACTGACATCGAGCGCGTCCCGATGCGCGCCCCGTTGTCGCTTGCAGCGGAGTTCGTCGAAAATACAGGAAAAATGTCTTGGAGTTTTTGACGAAGATTCTTCGAGCGACTAAGGGGTAGGCACTGACGACGTGGAATTACGTAGGTTACATCTAGTCGACAGCTGTGCCGGATTACCGGCAGCACTGGAAGACGTAGGGTACAATCTTGGATAATCGCGATAGTGATAAACGCAGGTAACGATTGGCATATCATTTTTCGTACGACGCGTGCGCTCCTCGAAAGCGTCGCTCTCACTGTTTCTTTAAAAAAAAAAAAATATTCGCGCTCGCCTGCAGAGGCACGCTAATAGCGAAGTTCTCCGCGAAAATTCCGATCGTTTTGCCAAGCAATAACGATTCGTTTACTTTCTCCCGACTCTCCGACGGGAGCACTGGATTTGGAGCGTTTAAGTTGTTGCTACGTTGTAGAAGGGAGGAATGTGTAAATACGAAAGTTACGGTGTGAACGTATTAACTTTTCTTTTTCTAAGTCACGACTGTTTTAATCGCTGATTATAGCGGGTGTTGAGAGAGCCCCCTTAGGGGGCGGATTTGTACATTTGCGCGGCGCGTATCTCGATTCCACTGCCGCGGCGCTCGGGATACCGTCGAGCCCTTGTTCTTTTATTCACACGCGATGATTTATATTTAACGAGAAAAATGAAGAAACACGTATACAAGACTGACTCGTCGAACGAAAAAAAAATTTTTGAGCATGGGAGGATTATTCAGTTCCACGCGATGTGTATATTTAATTTATTGCCTGTAGCGTTGATGTGGCGAAGTGTTTTTCCTTTTTTTTTATTTATGTAGCATACTATACGTATAAGTGTAATCATTAGTATTAAGGTCACCAGACATGTGCGAAAGGTGAATACGAAAATTTTTTTTACGACTCTTCCTTAAGACTTTCACGAGTATTATCAAATATTGATTAAAAACCATTTGTTCTCGGGTTTTTCTACTTCTGTTTTAGATTTATTCGAAATTAGCCTCCACTTTTGACACATGTCGTTATAATATAACATGTATAGCTAAGGGGAGAGAGAATCGCTGTGATCGCTCGCTGAAATATATCGAACATGCGCAATTTGATACGTTTGCTAGTATTTTTTAGACTTTAGAAATCCTGTATATATAGACGAATGAATGACGAACAAAAAAAAGGGTAAGATGAGGAAAAAACCTATTTTCGTGATTTTGCCGGGCGATACGGCGATTTTCTTCTTCGCTCCCCACCCCCTGCCGCGAACACACAACTCTATTTCTCTAAAAACCGTGAAAAAAATTAAAACTCTACCGACGTCGCCTTCATTCAACGAGGAAGCGGAAACTGCTATGGTCGCGAAACTTTTTCTTCTGTAATGAGCGAGCGAAGAAAATGCGGTGTGTATAATTTGAAAAATAAACGAAAGGACAAAGGAGGTGCGAGAAAATAAGGAAAAAAGGGGGAAAAGAAACGAGTGTAGAACAAAAATCGACAATACAGGGATGAGGCAACAATAATAGCTGATGCGCAGGAGACCCTACCACATTGTGATATATATAAGAAAAAAAAATGAGATTGAGGTTAGAAAAAAAATCTGGGCGCGGATATTCATTTTAAAGCATGGGACTTCTCGATCGAAGAGCTAAAAAAACTGTTCTTTATTGAATAGACTTTAACTAGGGTTATATATAAGTAACATTGATTACTTTAAAAATAACTTTTTCACTTCTTTCACTTTATTCTTTAGTAAAAATTATTATTAAAAAAAAGTAAAAAAAATTATCGAGCTGCGCGGTTAGCTATTTAGATATTTAAAAGCATAGTTGATTATTACTTTTTAAAAGAAATGTTTTTAGAGTAATTGATGATTCTTATTTTCGCTTGGAGCGAAGAGATTCGCTCGCATAGAAAAATTATTAATCTTCTACAACGACTGGATAAATTATATTAAAAAAATATTAGACACTATTGACTAGATTTTTAATAATCCTGAATCGATATATTGCGCATGTAAAACGGAATATGTAAACATAATATAATGTAATAACGTAACTGCCGTGCTTTTGTAACACTATTAGACTACAAAATGCCACGTCGAATTTTTAAACATTTGTTCCTTTAGCTTCTTCACCTTATTTATCTTTTCCCTCCATTTTATTTCAAAAAAAACTTTATTTATTTGTCCACTTTATGTTTATTATTTATTTCCTACAAGGATATCTACTTGTAAAAAAAAATAAAATTTATTTAAAAATGTGGAAAACACAATTCCAACATTTTTTAATCGTTGGAAAGCTTTCAGATTATTTCGCTTCGAAAATACAGCTTTTGAATAGTGAGGTATCAGCAAGGCTGGGGAACGAGTGAAAGAGTTCGCCGTGGCCAACTGTAAATACACGACCGATAACGAATACTACTGTCTGCCTTTGTCGAATTTAACCACAATAATTCCGCAATAAGCGAGGAAAGGGACTCCTCGCGGCTCTCTTTCCTCGCGAAAAGGGAACAGAATATACTCGCGGAACAAGCGCGCCGGCAATAATTCAACGCGCCCAAATTGACCGAACGCATCGCCGACCAATTGCAAAATCGCTCTGCGGCGCGAATTTTTTGCGCGATCGATCGAGCGCCCACAAAAGACTCCATTCAGACGCTTCGATAGAAAAAAAAAATTGTTCCATTAGAATAAATTTCCCTCTTTTATCGTCCACCCGAGTAAATAGTCGTGTTATCCTTTCCGCGCCGCGATGACTGGTAAGCCCGTCGAAATTTTATTGCAAGACGCGCGTCACCCGCATAAAACTCGTTTGCAAATCAACGAGCCCAGTACAATAATTTACAGCGCTATAATTTCGTTTTTCCGAAGCTTAATTAACCGCGGGCAGCCAATTAATTAATCGTAAATTCATTCGAGCCTTACCTCGGCCCGCGCTATAAATATCGCGAATTAACCCGGACAAAACAGCTGGAACAATCGCGGCCGCGTGTACGCGCGGTCCCGGTTATTTATCTTCATTAAAAGTCTTGTCGGGATGCGTTTCGCAAAGCCGGGCGAAGGTGCGAGCGAGAGGAGGAGAACCAGACCTGCCTGCCTCCTTCGCATTGGCGTTATGCTTTATTAGCCCCTTTTGTTTCGCGAAATCGCGCGCGAGCCCGCGAAATCTCGTTTTACACGATAATAATGCCTCGCGCGCGCCCGCGCAATCGGGACTGTCTGCCGTAAAAAAGAGTACACGACTCGGCGCCGATAAGACCGCGCCGTTCTGGATCACCTATTTCCTTTCTTCCCTCTTTTCTTTTCTTCTTTTATTTTCATATCGTCGTCTCTCCTCTGAGAATGTACTTCTGCGACTGCTCCTTTTTTTTGGATACACTCGTTTATTCAGGTTCGCAATCGTTTATCCGAGCGAAATTGTAAAGGCGCGCGTTTTTGCCGGTAACTTGTAAAAAGCGCTCGAGCATTTTTATATGTAAGTCCGCGATTTTCGTGTAAATTGTTCATTTTCCTCGAGTTAATTAAGGGAGAGATTTTGAAAAGCGAAACCTAGTTTCCTCGAGTCGCGTGCGCGCGACGATAATGTAAAGCCAATCTCGGTAACCGCACTGTATACCCCTCGCGCGGCCTCCAAAAAAAAGAGCCGCAATGTGTAACACTGCCTCTCACACGATAAATATACGAATAATAAATAAAAAAAAAATTCCTGTCCACGCCTGCAGTTCTGCTTTTTCGGCGCGCGCTGCGCATCTCGAGGCGCTTCGCGGGAGCGATTAGGAGGAATTCCCGGCGGTCGCGTGCGCGCGCGCCGGATTTATCGCCGGCGGATTATCGCGCGCCCACGCACGCGAGTCTCGGCGCATTAATTCTCCCCGATGTACATATACGCGACACTTGTAATTTATAAAACGTAAGGGACCGGGGCGCCGGCGAAAAATCCCGCCAGCCCCCCAGGACGGAGACTTTCTGCGTTGTTTTTCTCTTTCTTTTTTCTTTCATTTTGTACATAAAGCATAAGAGAGACAAACTGTAACATAATTTATACATAAGCGCATATTAGCGAGCATTTCCGATGTACCGTGTGTGTGTGCGAGGGCCTCGGATTGAGGCGAGATGGGACGCGCGCTACGCCGCGCATTGTACGGGCAACGACGAACAAACGGCGATTGTAATTATATATACGCTATTAGGAGGTGAATATCGACCGACGCGCACCGTCGAAGTTATTAACGAGATGACGCATATTTGATATTTGTGTGCCTGTAACCATTTTGTATGCTACCGAAATAGAGTGCGAGGATGAGAGAAAGAGAGGCTCGATGGGAAGTGAGGTGGGTCGATAACACTGGACCGGACAGATGGAGCGGATGGATTGTAACGAAAAAAACTATACATATATAAAAGTTGCGAGCGAGATATAAATATATACAGATATATGATATAGATGAAAAAAATACGAGTATCGATACTGTACACACTCACACACATCAGAATTCATGTCCGCGGGACAAAATAAACTTTTAGTGAATCCAAAAGCTGTGTTTTTCAACAATTTTTTCATCGCAAAAGCGATTGACGTTTCCACTTCTCCGACACAATATTTTCCCGATCCTCTGATCCCTTTTATTTTCAGATGGGTGAAATATTGACTGGCGAAGCCGCTGGATTATTTCGAGCTGTTTGTCACTCCGTATTTGGTAAGTTTTGTAAAACGGGAAGCTTTGCGGATTTTCATCGATTGAACAAGATTAGCGGAAAGCTCAGCGCTTATTTGATATTTAAATTAAAGCTTTTTTATCATCGTGGCATTGATTTCATAATTTGAACTGGAAGTAATCAATTGAATACAATAGACTTTATCATTGAATAATCATTTGAGCTTTTTTAATTCAATAGATTTGCTAGCAATACCTTTTTGACTGTTCATTATTTAGTATAAATCGAATTTGATTTATTTTTAATTCTTGTGAAAAGTTAATTCGAATGAAAACATAAAAATAATATTCTAATTAAATGAGAATTTTATTAAAACCTGTAAAACTATATTTTTACAAACTTTATTTAAAATGTTGATCTCATAAATAAAGCTGATGCAAATTGAATTATTGGCAGGTTCTTTATTCAACTTTCAATACTTGAGCTTTCAAGTTTTGTTTAAAAGTCACTACTTTTAAATCCTAATGAGATATTTTTTATTCAACGATCAAACAAAAAAATAATCCTCCTTCGAGTTAGACTTAATCCGAGAATAAATAGAAGGGGAATTCAAATGCAATTATTCTAAAATTTCCGCTTTCCGGTCAGCGGAAAAAAGGGACCGAGAGAAAATCACTTTCCCCGATATGCAGAAACCCAATCCCGGAAGATCGGCCTTTTTCGAATCGTGTCGCCGGCGCGTCCGCCCGCCGCTCGTATGGAACGGGAAAAGAGAGAGAGAAAGAAGCGAATGCATTTAAAAAGCCGTAGATCAAAACGATAGAGAGAGGGATATGGGCGGCTCGCGCGCACGTTGCGTCGCGTCCAGCCTTCGGATCATTTAAATTTCAATTTCGCTCGGCGTATTTCCCTATGCGGTGCAAAACGTTTCGCTATCGCTCGCTGTCCGGAGCATTTTTTCGCGAAAAAAAAATACGCACGCGCTGCCGGATTCAAAGGAACTTTTCCATTTCAAGCGCAACTATTTCCATTTTGACGATTTCGCTTAAAGCGCGCGCTTAATTTAATAAACAACGGCAGATGAAATTTATTGAAAATTGAAGTGAACATTTTAGGTTGATTGCACGTCACTGGTTGAGGGATTTCTCATTCTTTGTTATTGCAAATCGTTTTTAAATGAGTAACTTTGCATCGCTAAAAAGTGTATGTTAAATCATCAAATATCTCATATTCGACTACAAATAATCTATGTTATCGGTGCAAAAAACTTTTGCATTTTTATTTTATCATTGTTTATGTTTTTAGATAATAGATCTCGGAATAGTTCGGGCATTTGAATTTTTAGTTGGCAAATCCAAATCATCATCATGATATTACTGAAACTACTTTGAAATGTAGTATAATAAAATAATTTTGTGCCACTAAATTTCACGCGATATATATTTATTTAAATAAATCACAATAAAAACACACACAGATTTTAATACAGTGATTAACATTACTTGGTACCTTCACCACCAGGTGGATTTAGAATCAACTTTCATTTTCATGGAAAGGTATTTGGAAAAGGCATGAAGTACATGTATCTGATCATGTATCTGATTATCTAATTGTTAAAATAAATATCAGAATTATTTTTTCACAATCAGAATCTTCAAACTGTAATCAAAATAATATCACTATAATATACACATATTAAAATTGTATAAAACTGCAATCAAAATAATGTCACTATATTGCTGGAGGAACTATTTCATTATCTGTTGTCCTTATTTTCTCTAGTCTATATAGATCACACACCTTCTCATTCAAAAATCCGTCGCAAGCTCGTGCAGAGCGAAACGAGTGAGGGGCACTACACTTCCTGAGGCTCCTCCACGCTCGGCGCGCTCCATTTTTTGTGGGGGCGCGCGCGCCGAAAACAAGAAAACAGCGGCGCAACAGAGGCGGAAAAAAAGGAAGAGGGACAGGAAGAAAAGAGAGCAGCGCGCGCAAAAAGCGCGGAGACGAGGGAAAAGGCGCCACAGACGATAAAGCCCAAAGGAGCGTGTCTCCCCCGGCAAATTAAAGGGAGGACGCGTCCCGGGCGAAAGCGAAAGCGGCGCGGCCCGGCAGTCATTAAAATCGCGGGACCGCGGCCTCTTCGGCCATTAGAATGACAAGTGGCATCGCTGACAGTGCCAAATTAGCGGCCGCGCGCGCGCGCGAGCTTCTTTTCTCGCAAAACTTTTGCGAGAGAGAAGATAAAGGGGGACAGAGAAAAAGAGAGAGACGGACGCGTCGTGACGCTACCGTCTTGTTAGGAGGTGGAAGACGGTTTTATGCTTCCGATGCCGTGCGCCTGATTACTCGCATTATGCCGCAGCGGAGCGGCCTCTCCTCTCTCCGGCGAGTTTTTACCCCGAGCTTGTCATATCTTTCGCTGGCTGCCTCCCCCGCCCCGCGCGCACGGGGCACCTTTTATTTTCGTGCTTCTTTCTTTGCGGCGATGCCGAACTTAAATTAACTCCGCTGGATGGGGGCTAATTTCGCTGCGAAGTGAATTATTTTAAGAGGACGCCGGGGGAGAATTTGAGCGATGCATTCTGATTTAAGATGCGCATTCATTATTTCAGTTTGACGCTGATGGATAAAACGTGCAGTAACACCGTTTTTTTAGAAGGGCTTTTACGATAGTCATTCGGTTCTAATCAATTTTTTTTTTAAACTCTTATTTTATTCCTACGCCAGAGGTTCAATTTGTTTTTTTTTTACCGAATACCTTGAGCTAATATACTTGCTTAATTGGAAAATTAGTTAGTAATAAATACTTCATAATATGTAAAATTTGATTTTCTCAAATTATGTTTAGTTAAAAGTTTATCGAATCAAACAATAACTATTAGCTTCCTGTAAATTCTTAAATATTCCGGCACAAAGTATCTAACTTCATATCCTCTATTAATTTTTTCACTTTTTCCGAAGATAATATCATTACACTTCTAACTCCTTTTAAACCATCAGCCGCAATTTAAAAGGGTCGCTCAAGCTGGTATAGAATTTCAAATTCTACCATTTAATATTATAATTCCCTTTGTCTAAAAGAATGTAACGTGTCATCCTCCTCGCAGAGTCCACGCAGCCTCCTTCTCCCATCCGCAACACCGTAGGAATCGTAATCGCATTAGACGGAGCCAGACCTCGAGAAGGCCGAAATAAACAAAGCGATCCATCATAGCGATATTCAAAATAAGCCGCTAATATAAATCCGCTATCGCAATTTCGTAGGGCAGACCCGGGGCCCTCGACTGGAGCAGCTGCGAGGAGGGCCTCGCCCCGCAAAAAGGAGAATCACGAGGGAAATTAAAATACTCCTTCACCTGGCGCGAGAGCAAAGGTGCGCGGGCTCCATTAACGCGAATCTCCTCGCGCGCCTTACTCCTCATCCATCATCGCTGCCGCGAAGCTCCTCTCGCAGCCGAATCTGCGAAGCCACGCGCCAAGGGCCTCGGGTCCCGAGTATACCTCGCGGAGAAGGGGCGGAGGATAAGTCGGTAATATCCGGGCACACTGGCCGCCGGCGAGTCGGAGTTGCCAGGAGGGTAAGAGGGAGCAAGGCCGAAGCGCCGATTGAAAGATGCTGTAATCGATTTTGGGCTGGAAATAGTTACAGTCGTGATAAATCAGTGATTCAATCTATTATTTTTGCGGAATTTGTTACTTGGCCAATTGATTGTTGAATCTGATTGCTTTTGCAGATCAGTGATGTAGGTTACTTATTGGTTTACGTTGACTGAATTAGATGCTTAATAATTTAATTAGTTTGCAATGTTATTTACTGGAAGAGAATTATACCTTCGAAAAAATCAATCTCTCTTGGGTCTAAAAATCAAGATAGGTATGTCTTTTTTCATCTCATAAATCTTACTTTTATATCCAGTAAGTCACGAACTTGTATTTCGGTGTGCTTTCCTAAAAGAACCTCACGGATTCTGGTGGTTTAAAACCTAGATCAGAAATTCAAATCACAAAACATAAAAGCTACATTTTGCTCTGGCGACATTTTTTCCAAAATGCAAGTTTTTGCTCTAAATGTCGGTTTTTGCCCAGATAACATTTAGTTTTTGATCAAAACACAAGTTTTTGCCCAGGCCACATTTAGTTTTTGTTCAAACCGTAAATTTTTGCCAGGCGACACGTTACCCAAGCGGCGCTAAACAGTCGAGTTTGCATTCGCCTCGCGCAAAAATTTCGCAATATTTCGTGACTGGAGCGCGTTTTCCCTTTAAACCGCGCGCGATGCACCGTCGCGTAATCGAGGGCTTCCGCGATAAACGGCGCGCGGCACGTTCGCGCCGAGCTCTGCGTCGTAAATAGAAAAGTGGCGCGCGGCGCAAGACTCCACTTTGAACTCGGGCTCTCTCTTTTTTGCGCGCGCCCGCGCGGCCTTTAAAGTCATTCTCCGCGGCAGCGAAAATATTTTAACCGGCGTCGAAAAAGGAAAAGCGCGGGAGGAGAAAAAAGGCGGCGGAGGAGGCGAAATAAAAAGGAAAACGTCGCGTATACCGGCGCGCGAAAATTAATTAAAGCCAAGCGTGCGGAGCGAGCGAGCGGCCGGGCGCTAAATGAAGTGGCGCCCGCGCACGCTAAGTCTAAAAGGAGGCTCGAGCGGCTTGCGAATGCTTGGTAATTAAAATAATAATTTCTCTAATCTCCAAGGTACTCGCGTGTGGGTGACTGAAGGTTTTTGGTTGGGTCTGGGCGTTTCGTGTGGATTCCTTTTTTTTTCGTGATTTTTAAGATTTGTTTTTTGTTTTGACAGTGATTAAAAAGGGTATTTTTTTCGTGAAATTATTTCCGTGAGAAAGGGACATTTGTCATTTATATGCGCGATGGTGAAAGATAATTATAGAGCGAGATAAAAAAGAAAGCAGCGTGTGGTTTTCAAACGACTCATTGTTTTTCCATTAAAGTCTCATAAGCTTTAAAAAGATTAAATATTCTGAGCAACACTCTGGGGTATTTTTGTACGAGAAATGTGACCTTAATATTAGTTGAAATTTCAGAATATTCCAGAAACTAATACACACTTTTTTAATAATACTCTGAATAGCAATTTTAGTAATAATGTAAATTACATTATAAAGATCTTATCGATACATTAAAATAAATACATTTTGAAATTTTAATATGAAACTTGTTTCTATATTAATAAACTATCTATATTTCTATCAAAATTGTAGTATTGTTCAGCAGTATTTATTTACTGTAAACGTAATTTAACGTAAGTGATGTGCGCGTTTCAGTTTTTATTTTTATTTATTATGTATTTCAATTCTTTGACGTGTATAGTACATTTTACCTCTCTATTGAATATCACTACAGTCATTTTAAAATTCCTGTTTTAGTATATCACCAAAGTGCAATATTTTTATCATGGATTTAAAATAGCCGTGATGACTTTAAAACCTCTATTTGATACAATATGGCTTTTAAAAGATATTCTTATTTATCGTTTTGAAATTTTTAATTCTTGAAAACACTACATAAAAAACAATTTTATTCGATTCTATTATGTTAGAATATTTCTTAATAAAATATTTAAATAATCGTTATAACAACGAACGACATTTGTCCACCGCACACCGCAAACAGCTCAATCAAATTACAACAATATTTTCCTCAAGCTCCCAGCACCGCGCCGAAACATATCCCCGAATAAAAGCGTAATAAAACCCTCGGTAACATCATTACCCGGCAAAAAAGGCTATCTATGACCCAGCAAAGCTGCCCGGGCACCGGCCAGTCTCGCAACACAGCGGCAAAAAGGAGTCGCCGGCCTGCCGACGAGGAGGTCTGCACACGCGCGCGGCGCACAGAGGCGAGGGAAGGCGAGAGCAGCGTCATCAGCCTCGGGGAGCATCGGGTGTCAAACGGAGAAACCCCGGGGAAGACGAATTCCCCGCGGGAGCCTCGGGCGCGTCGTTAGCGCGGGCCAAGCCCCTCCGAAAGCTCCTCCTAACCCGCGCGCGCGCGGTGTGCGTTTCGCGCTTTATTTTTACGCGCCGCCCCCTCCGGCGCATAATTGCCGCGGCAGGAAGCTCGGCCCGCGACTCCTCGAACGCATGAATCAAAAAGCCCGGGAGATTGATGTCGCGCCCGGCGCGCCTGTGAACTCGCTCTCGCGCGCGCGTCAATCCGGCAATTAAGCGCTTTTTGCCGGCCCGCTTTTTTCGAAGCGAGACCGGATTCACGCGGCGTTTCTCGCGACCCGGAGAAATGGATCCCGGGACTGGCGATGCGGCGTAAAGTATCGACGCGCGGGCATACTCTCGTAATGTAGAGTGGAAAATTCAAAACACACTCTATTCGATTTAAAAAAATCACTTCTTTTCAGAAAAACTAAGCCACCCGAAATTCGATTAGCTCAGTATTTACTGAAATCGAGTGGCTTTTCATTCTTCTACGTTTTGAGGGCAGGATTTTTTCGATTCCGCGATGCGTCGACTTTTTTTTTTGCGCGAAGAGAGGCGAAGGATTTGCGATAGATGCAGTCGATTGATGGGGAAGCTGGATCTATTGGCCTCCATCTGAGACTCACGCGCCCCGACGGATGCCGGACGTGCCCGAGTGGGTGCATCGCAGACGCGAAAGCGAGATTCGGCCGCGATTGGGGAGAAGCTCGCGCCGCCGGTATTTCTCGAATTTTATTCAAATTTTTGCCCCGAACATCTTCGGGGAATCTCGTGAAAGTACGCAAAATTCTGCAGAGCTCGTCGCGCGAGAAGGGCACTCGAATCGAGATGTTGCAGCGCGCTCTTTCTAGTCATGCATTCGGAAAAGTAGCACTGATCGTCGCGATATGCTTGTACGACGAATGGAAAATGAGGTTTCACATTCGCATTCGGGATGGCAATTTTTTCCCAGATTGTATTGCGTGATTGTCTTGTCTCACGAATACTTGCCAATGGAATTTAAAAGTTTTCCGTTATTCACTTTATTGTACATTATTATCTAAAGAAATGTTTACTAATCTACTACTTTAAATTTTCTTCTAAAATAACATGGAGCAAAGATTATCTTTTTTGCAAATTTGAAATTAGTTTATACCGTGGTAAAGTAGGTTTTGAATAATTAAATAGTCATTTATTTCACGTGAAATATCTTCCACTTATTAAATTGCGTGGATAAGTTTCTTTACTAGAGTAAGTGATAATTCACTTATTTAAGTGAATTTAACTTATTCAACTTTTAAAGACAATTAAACATCACTAGAATTGGTAGAAGTCACTCTACTAATTACCAAATAGTTCGGCTGCTTTCACTATTAGTTAGTTCATTTCACTAATTGTAATAATTTTTTTACTAATTCAATTTTAGATAGTTTATTTATTTCAGTTTTAGACCTTACGAATCCCCTTTAAAATGAAATCACTCATTTCAATTGCCCGTTTAAATTTGTGAAAAGCCAAATCTCCATATCTCATTCAAATGGGATGTCCCGCTCTAAATTAGACATCAAAGCTTTTGTGGCGAAATCAATGTTGTGACTATAACCGAACAATTTGTCGGTGGCATCAAATAAAGCCCCGCGACAATTAGCCCATCCCAAAGAAAAGCTCCTCGTGTTTTGACTGACTGCTCTCGGGGACGAATGCCTCCTTTGAACTCGCGTCGGGCGGCGGCTCCGCTCGCGCGATCCGCAGGGGCCAGCGCTAGCGCGGATGTCTCGAGTGGCCCGCGGACCCGCGTACACTTGTTTAATTGAAAAACGAGAGAAAGATAGGCCCGGCGAGGCACAATGGGGGCTCGGCCGAGCGACAAAAGGAGCAGCGACGTCCGTCACTCGCAGCCGTTTTATAAAACCCCTCGCCTCGAGAGGCTCGCTTTCGCGACCAATTTGCGATCTCCCTCCTTTCAAACCCGGACGACGACACCGCGGGACGAAGGGCGCGCGTCTTTTAATTCGCCGGGCGGACGGGGGATGGGCACGTTTTTTCGAGAGCGCGGGACCAACCGCTGGGTCCGACTCGTGGGAGGATGCAGCAGCCGGCGGATGTGACTCACCTAGGATTCGCCGGCTCGACATATGGTCGACGCCGGAGATGATCGAGACGAACCTGCGGATCGCCGGCTGATTGGCTCTCGCTGCGCGCTGACGATGCAAGTGCACCCCTTTTTCGTCACCCGCGCGCTTCCGTCCCTCCTGAAAATTGAATCGTGCGCGTCTCGTAAAATCCCCGGCTGTCGTTCCCGGGTGTGGTCGACTCATTAATCATTATCCGCTCGTTTTTGTTGTTACTTTTTTTTAAGCAAACGTGAAAAAATAATATCAGAACTCGAAGTCTTTGTAATTTATATTGCTTCGCTCGTTGCCGCGCGCAGATGAAACGATAGAACGATTGGGATCTCTCGTGATCGGGACTTCGTGGGGCTCGCCGGGGTTTCCGCACTCATGCCTCGGCAGCAAATTATACGCGCCCGTATCTAACACGACCATCGCGTTGCTATTTTTCATTTTTATTTTTTCGTCTGTTGTCTTTTTTTCGCTACCAAGCTTTTTTCGCGCACAACTTGAGGGCTTCTCAAAGGAGAAAAGAAACTTTTACGCGGGAGAAAATTATTGTGTGCAAATGAGCCGAGAAGTAAGTTCGAACGAAAGTTTTCTACACCAGCTATCGATGTAGCTCGCCTCGCGTGAGTGAGAGTTTGAAAGCTGCCTTGTACGCTTTTAAAAGATAGCATTTTCGATACTGCTTTTTTAGTAAACTCAAGACGTAATTTCCGTCTTTTATATTTTTATCTTTATTTATTATCGAACTCTAAAAATAAAGTTAATTAAAAAAAAATTAAACAGTAGTACAAGTAAATTTAAAAAAGATTTCGCGACAATCATAGTGACAGTTAAAATAGTGCCCAAACTTTCAACGATATTTCAAGCGGAGCCTCTAAACATCCCGTATATAATTCGAGCAATTTTTTATTTATTTAAATTCCGCTTTCCCGAGCCTCCCGTCCGAAAAGCAAACACCATTTTTTCCACCGACGCTCGGGTATTTTTTTTTCGCCGGTGCCCCCGTTAAAAATTATGCACATCGATTACTCCTCTCAAATATTTGCGAGCCCTGTGTCTGCGCGCGCGCGCGCGCAATTAATTCCCGTCGCTCGAAAAGCGAGCGTTTCGCGGGCGGGCGATCCCGCGTGTAATAGGCCGGGAGTGACGCAGCTTACGGGGGCCCCCGGCGTCTCCCGGAATTCCTTGAGTCATCCCCGGGGCTCGCGACGGACACGTAGCGGGAAATCGCGTAGACGAGTCCGCGCGCACAGCATCCGGTCGGAGCGTCGGGCGCACGTAGGGCCGCGCGCGCGCGAACTCGCTAAACAATGCCGAGGCGCGTCGAATATTTTATTCATCGGCAGCGCGAGCGAGGAGACGAAACTGCGACGGGTGGGAGTAGAGAGGAGGGAGAGCAGCCGCGAGTAAATGAGAGAGGCGTCGAGGAATTCGCCGCGAGGGCCCCCGGAGGTGGGAACTTCGAAATTCTCCCGCGTAACGGGCAACTTCTTTTCGGTGAATTTTAAAGCTGACGTCGCTGCTGTGGGGTTTTTTCATTTTGGACAAGTGTGGGTAGTCTTATGTAATGCGCCGATTGGGTTTTGTTTATTTAGTTGGATGTAGTTTTTTTTATGAATTATAATTGGGTATTGCACTTGAAGTAAACTTAAAGAATTCTATATAATTTTTATTGAATCTTTTTGTTACAGCGATAAGAATACGATGAAGCAAATCGTAATGTTATTTTCGATTTATATTTTTTTTAAATAAAAATTTCACAACCCACTTGACACCGTCTTAATTCGAAACAACACACCGGCGCTGCGATCAATTTTCGCAAACACAGCGAGAGCGCGTATCCAGCATCCCTCGGAAAGATCCCCAGGAGAACCGGAGGGATGTCGAGAAACAGAAACGGGCTACTTAAAGTAAAAGAGTAAACGCGAAGAAAGGGATCGGGGCGTAAGGGCGCGGGAGGAAAACAAAGTGAGAGGGGCACGGGCGGCGTATATAAAGGGTGGGGAACACGCAGTTGCGCGAGGCCGCGAGCGTCGCGTGAAAACGAGTTGTCTCGTCTCTCTCCTGGGCGTACAATGCGGGGGAAGCCTTACGATAAGTGCCCGCCTCGTTAGGCCGTCTACGATATTTCGAGGATCTTCCAGGAGTGAGTTAGAGAGAGGGGGGAGATGCGCGTACGGGAGAAAGATTTAATTATTTACACAGGTAGAGCGCGGTAGTTCGGGCTCCCGGTTGCGCTCGAGCGCCACTTCGGCTTGACGGATATTGCTGTTTTCGTTAAATATTTTGAACGATAATGTTTTCCTTTCGCGATGCAGCAGTGTATCGGCTGGGCTCGCTCGTTTCTTCCGAGGTGGGTATTCTTTTACCGGAGGATCCGATGTATTACTGGTTCATGTAAACCTGCGATATTTTTTTAAATGTTCCTTCTAGAAGATGGTTTGGTATACAATTGAAAATGAAAAAAGCATTTATATTATAATTTTAATATGATTTTTAAAAAAATGTATAATAAAATAAAAAAAATAAAAATAAAAAAAATCTTTTCTATCCTATATTACATTATAAACATTTTTTAAAAGTTCAATTAAAAATCAAAATTTAAATATCATTCTCTTTCTAAATTTGAAGATCACTCTATTATTAATTGCCACAAAATTACATCACTTGCATAGTTAAGAATACAATAAAAGCGCAAAAAAGATTCGCAACGCTCGCGCCATACCCAAGCAATTTAAAAGCTCACTTTCAAGAACGAGGACACGAGGATACGCGTAGCGCGAGGTTTTTTCGCGCGTCGCTGTACGCAACGATCGCCCGAAACGTGCAGCGTTCCGCGGACCCTCAAAGTTAGCGGAATACATCTCGCGGAGAGAAAGCGTGGGAATGAGTCGACTGGCTCGAAGCAGAGCCCCGTCCTCGCCCTATCCGCTCGCGCCAGTAAAAATTCCCCCCCTCCCCGACGAGGCCGAAAGTGCTAAAAAGTTTATCGGGCCACGGCGACGACGAGCGCCGTCGCACGACTCGCTATCTGGAAAACAGCGACGGGTAAGGTGTTTTGTACTTTTCGCGCCTCGGCGAGTAACCGGGGATCCGAGCGCGGGGCATTCATGCACTCGGGGCGCGATGGAAAAAATGTGTAGCCCCGGTCTGATAAAACTTTTTCGTATGGATTTTCGCTTTCTCGAGATTCGATCAAACCTGTCCTGCCGGGTGAAGTCGAGGTCGGTTTATTTTGGAAGTTTAGAGGCTGCGATGCCTCGACGCGAAGTGAAAAATCGGCGAGTAGTTTCGGCTGCACGCTATACGGTTACTTTTTCCGCGGGAGCACTTTGCAACGTTTTGAAAGCTGCCAGCTCCATTGAAAAACGTGCGTTGATTTTAAAAAATATTTTGGAAATTATTTCTTTACTTTTAACTAAATATTAAAACTGAACTAAACTGAATAGTAATACAAATTGACGTATTTCGTAGGTTTAAATAAAATGTATATAGTAAAATTGGAATTACTGATACTACATCCTAAAAGGTACTGTCTATATGAGTTCAGCATCAAAATAAATATTTAGGTAGTAGTATTACAACTTTAATGATCACATAAAATACAGAAGCAAAAAAGAACTTATACAGAACTTAATTGAATATCGACGTCTTTCCATACTCGTCTGTTACTACTGCTTTTTATTAAACACTAGAGAAATCAACGGCGCTTCGCATGCTCCAATGTTTCTATGATGAATTATATTTCAATTTTTGAATTTAAGAAAATTCATACGGAAACTTTTTTAAATTCTGTTTTTAAATGCTGTTTTTAAATCATCCTCCAATTATTTTTTTCTTGATGGAGGATCCGAAATCATTAAAATAGTATTGCGAAAAATTTCCTTCTACTTAATAGAGTAAATTTAAAAAAAAAATTATTATATTTTGAAATATTAAATGAAAATACCAGCTCTGGCACACGTTTACCTTGCAATTGCACTGGAAACATACACAGTCATTACACCGTTTAGTAACTGCCACTTCATTATCGCACCGCTGTCACCGAGCGAGCCGTCGGCGCGAGCGTAGGTCTCCTAGGGCAGCTGTAAATCCGGCGCATCGAGCGCAGTCGGGAAAAAGGGGGAAAAAGTCGCTCGCGCGGCCCTTGAATATTCCCGGCAGCGTACGCGAGAGAGAACAGGCAGGCGCGCGGGGACAGGAAAGTGGCTGTGCGGAGCGTGCATTTCCCAGCGCGAAATCGTTGCAGCGGGCGCGCGCGCGCCGGTCTGCGGCGGGCGAGAGCGGATTCGCGATTATGTGCTCGCGACGGCGCCATGAATTATGGATTCGCGAATTATGAAATTGGCGAGAGCGCGGCGGCGCTTCATCGATCGCCGCCGCTCGAGTGCCTCTTATGTGTGTCGCGCGCTCTCCCGGCCGCGAGGGGGTGTGCATAGTTTCGAGAGGGAGGCGCGCCACTGGAGGGGGGAATTCATTTATTAATCGAGAGAATTCTTGCCTTTTCCGCTTACCTCTCGTCCGCTTGTCTGTATGTGTGTGTGCGTGTGTGTCCAATGCTGGCAATTGCGATTCATCGGTTTTGGCGCTTTCGCGTGATGTATGCGCATCTCTGCGCGGCAGAAACGCGCTGCAGAGACGTGAGCTTCAAAATGGAGTGGTTGTGTTATCCACGTATTATTGTTTGGTTATGTAACGAACACACGACTGTGGTACCTTAATACTACAATAATACTGCAGCATTAATATTTTAAGAGAAATGTTATATCGTTGATGAAGATTTTTTGCAATTAAAGTATTCTACGTTTTCTTTTAGAAAATCAATTTTGTTAATTTAAATCGTTAAAGTGTTTTTTCTTAATTTGTTGTTATTGTAATTAATTCCTTGTCCCCTATACGTATAAGTTGACGAAACTATCTAAAATTTTGTGTACATGTTTAGAATTACCTACATTTTTAAAAAATCTATACAACACATGTACATCTAATTTGGTTAAATTAACGAATTATGATTAATAAAAATGAAAAAAACTAATAAAAATTCATCTAAAAATACTTTATTACAATGATTTGCTTTAATAATGACATAAGTGTAATATAATAGCTGCTATAACTTAATAGTTACGATTATTAGAAACTCCAAATCGATGTTAGTAGTATTTATTCTAACTGCTTGGATTAGATATTAAACATACGAACTACTTTAAAAGGTGTACCGTTATTCTATTATAAATCGCAAATAAGACCCGAGTAAAAGGTTTCGAAAGTTAATTAAAGCTTGGATAACAGTGATAAGTGGTATGCACGCTCGCGAATTAAGTAGATTAAGACGGGCACGGTAAGACCAGTCGAGTTATTAATCGCAAGTCAGCGCAATATGAAAATTAGTAATTTCGTAAAACTGTATAAATACCGTGAATATGACGCAGAAAATTGATCGCCTAAAGTAATGAACTCTCTCAAAATTCAAAGGCACGATGATGAGCTATCGCAAAATCTCAGTTCGATGCGGCTCGATATAGCTCCCAGCTACGGTGTCCCGCAAAGCCGTAGGGTAATGCAAGAAACAACTTCTTCATCCATTTTTCAAGCTTTTAAGGATAATTGTATACCCTTATCGCGGGCATCGGCCGAAAGACGTAGCGGGCGCAGTCAGGCTATACACCGGAGGAAAGGTAGCCGGCTATTTGCACGTAATACATAATGACGGCGTAATATCATCGGGAGGTAGCCACCACGGGCTCTCGAGTCGCCCGGCCCTTTTTTTTCTCCCCCGGCGCGGAGGCTCGGCTTTTGTAAACCGATGCGAAACTCTCGTGACGTATCGCCATATACCTCGGCGCCTCCCCCCTCCGAAGGCGACGCAACGGCTTCAGACGCTCGAATTACGCCGCGGCCGTATACCCTTTGCACGAGCTTTCGGCCGGGCTGCACCTGCCGAGGAACAAAGAGAAAGCGCCGGGAAAAGGTGATACTAACCGAGAGAGAGAAATATAGAGGCGAGAGACGGCGGGGGTGGGAGAAGGAGGGCAGGTAAAGGGGGATAAGTGCGCGGCTCTCGCGCACGAGGTTTCCTCGCCGTGGCGAACTGAAAATTGCGCCGAGCGTGTTTCGCCGAGCTTCCGATCTTGCGGCCGCGATAAACGTGGTTCTTTCGCTTTAAGCTCCGCTTTTTTTCGACCTCCCGCGCGTTTCTGGACTCTGCGCTCGCGTTCGGTTGCCGGTTAATGCAAATTGTATGTCTCACTCCGTTGAGCTTTTCGCTTAACTCGCGAGTTTTGGTCTCGCGAGCTTGCAAACACGGTTTAATACAATTTTAGATATTTCGCACTATTTTCATTCATTTAGGATAAATTTTTAAAGTTGACTTTGATAATTTATATATTGATGAATTTTTTATTGCTTGAAAAAGTAAAAAAATAATTTGAACGTAAGTTAATTGCTGAATATCAGTACACCTTGAATAGGGTTATTATAGAACAATGTGCGGTTTTAATTACCCCCACGGTTTAATTATCTAAAACATAATAAAAGCTCGGTAAATTATTACGTAAAAGAAAAATTTCAGAATCATTTCTCATCGGATGAAAAGTATGGTGGAGTAATTATAAACGAATCAATCAAATGTCACTTTCAGGAGTAATCACAATAGCGTCCATAATAAATTAAAAAAAATTCCAGTCATCGCATTGATACAATCACGCAATCAACACGAAACCATTTAGCATGTCTAACTTATGTATGCAGTATCACTATTTGGATATATAATTCTACAGAAAATTACTTTTTACCATTATGTTACGCAGGATCCTGCAATTACGAAACATAAAAGTAGTACCCACTCACTATATCACAAAATAATTAAAAAAAGAAAATAAAAACTTGTTAGCAATAATAAAGTGACTCATGAATCAACTAATCATAATTTTAGTTTTACATTGTATAAAAACGTTAGCTTATGGTTATACAAAGATTCGAAAACTCATCACTCGAGTAACGCAACTATAAAAGAGGGCATTAGCCTTTCGAACGCATTTGACATTTTTAGAAACGCGAACTCGCTGAACCGCGGGGACTCATCGATGTTTATCCGTTTAGACTGGGGGCTATTAGCCCGCAGCGGCGATCCGATCGTCGATGACGTCGAGCCTCACGGCGGCCCCGCGTCACGCCCGCGCGATATTTCACAGTCCGCCCTCCGATCGTCAGCGGCACGTCAATAATCCGAGCGGAGTTATTGCCGCTCGCGCGACCTACAGAGCGCCGAAAGTCGGTCGGCGATCATGTAAAAAAGCATATTGACTCCATATATAGTAATTCGGACATATCGAGAAAATTTATTTCGGATCGATCGGCTTGCAGAAAAGCGCGAGGTCATTTTTTTTAAAGCGAAGATTGGAGAGTGGTTCGATTTTTCATTCGCGCGGTAAGTGTGTAAGGTGAAAAATGACTTTTTTTTGTTAATGCGCTGATTGGTTTTATTTGCAGAATAATATTGAATAAAGAATGGCTGTGATAATTCTTTTTGACAAGGATTTGTGACGCGAAGTTGAATGTATTATGGTAATGGCATTAGTCTATAAATGTCAGATTTCAAGGGCTTCATGTTTATTAAATGTCTTCTTTACATCTCTGATAGAAAGAAACAAGATTTAAGATTTCTAAAAGCTTTTTTATTGTGTCACATTTAAATATTATATTATTCCTTTTCATATGACTGAACTGATGTCTTATAATACATCTTATACTTATCTGTACAACTTTTATAATATAATTCCTACAGATTTTAAGCTCTTTAACTTAAATGTAACTGGCTCACGAATAATAAAAATTATACTGTTAAAATTTTGTTTGTTTTAAGAATTTGTATCGAAGTAATTACCTTTTTTGGTAGGTGCTCACATCGTAAGATCTTGGTTTTGTTGAAGTGATATTTTTTTTAACTAATTATAGTTATTTATAGTTAAACATAATTTAATGTGTTTGAAAAATATGTCAATTGTGTATTTAAAAGCTATAAATGTATTTCTATTAAAAAATTCTTGTTGCATAATTTATTTTTTTTAATCCCTCAGAAAAAAATTGTCACCCGTATAAAAGTACTTAAACTATCGCTTCCCTTTAAACATCAATAATTCATAAATCCGCTTTTATTCACTTAACAGTTACATAACCGTTGCATTTAATTCACATTTACACGCCCATATTTCTAAATAATGTTTCGAACAGTAAACTCTCCACCTCTGGTGAAAAGATACATTATCGAGGCAGAGAATTCAAATGAACTCGAGTCGTTGACATATTACAAGTACAAATCAATAAGGTAGTAGTGCAGCCTAGGCGGGCGGGCAGGCGCGAGCGGAATTTTAAGATGCAAAAATAAAGCGCGCCCGTTGCCCCGAAGCGCGCGGCATTTCGTTCCTCCGCCGCCCGGCTCTCCCGAGGCGCATCATCGTCTAAATTGAAAACCAGCCAAACCATCCATCAAGCCCCCCGGGCCCCCGGGCTGACGCCTCTCCGGGCCGCCGCAAAAGTTATCGATCCGCGCGAGGCGCCTCGGCCGCGTGAAAATTTAATTACGCGTCGCGCCCGGCCCAAGTAGGTCGCGATCCCCCGGCGGAGGCGCGGCGCGAGGCGAAACTTCGCGGGGGAGGCGGCCGGGGAAACGGGAGACGGCGACGAGGGGCCCGAGGTCAAGTTCCCCGGGCGTTTCTAGGGTTCCACCTGACGAATGTGCCCGGCGCTCCTTATCGATTGTCCGCGCCGGGCCTCCCATTTTTTTTTTCACGCCGCGCTGCCCGCCCGCGCCATCTTTCTACGCTCACGGGCTGGCGAGCGCTTTTTCTTCGGATCTTTAACGCCGAGTTTGTCGACGGACCGTATGTGTTACCCCACTGTACAGTTAGGTTGGAAGACGAGTGAACGCGTTAAAAAAATTGCGATGAAATACTGTGTAATATCAGCATAATCAATTATAAGAACATTCAACAGTGCATACATGAACAGTGCATATCATCACCCCTAATGAAAAAGCTCTTTTCATTTTTTCCTATCGAAGAAAAGCTCATTTTAGATTCTTTCAATAAAAATCTACATAAAGAAAAGGGGCTTTTTTGAAGTTTCATTGAGAAAGAAAAGCTCATTTTTTTGGCAAGAATCTTGTAAAATGAGCTTTTTACGCGGACCTAATAGTACAAGTCGCTAAAAGTTCGTTTCTTTTTAACGCTTTTTTAAAAACGGGGTGAAGCGAGCTTTTCTTTACGGGAATTTCATGAAGTGTGCTTTTTTCGAGAAAATTTTGTACATGTCTTTTTTTAGAGAGAATTTTTATGAATTTTTTTTCACTCTGTGAAAAGTGTCTGTATTCACCGATGTAAATGTAAATGAGTTTTTTCTTCATTAGGGGTGATTCTTGCATCCGCATCTTTATATTTATTTATTTATTTATTTTGAAATTACGGTTCATGAACTAAATTTTAACTGTACGTCGTAACAAACTTAACCTACTCCGAGTTGTTCCAAATAATATAATCGCGTAGAACACATATTTACTATTTGCATCAAAGTAGCGAGGAAAAATGGGAAAAACAGTAAGCTCGTCGCGATACATCTCCGCTGCCCAAGCTCAGAAGCACAGTCGACGATAAGTCCTCGCGTGCACGTAGGAGCGAGATAGATATACTCAACCCCCTTCCCGGAGGAAAGTAGCCGCGGTCCGCATAAATTTTTGTTTTCGCGCTCGCACCGCAAATATTGAAATATCCCCCTCGGTGGAATCGGCGGGCGGTGCTGTACACGAGGCAGGGGGAGGAAGAGAGCGGCGGGGGTTGACTCGCGGTCCCACGAGCCCCGGCGAAGGAGCGCGGCTGCGTGCTCCTCCTTGGCGAGCCGTCTCCTTCGCCGGGGCTAACTTTTCCTCGGTGCGAGGCGAGAAGCCGGCACCCCCGCGGCGACACCGCCGCTGCGCCTAATCTAATTTGTACTTTGCCGGCCCCTCGTCACTCGTCTTCCACCCTCTATCCCTCTTTCTCTCGCCCTCTCTCTCTCTCGCTCTCTTGAGTCTCCGGCTTTTTCCGCGTCTATCTGTTCTTATGCCGTGGCGGCCCCCATGTGGCTCCATCTCGCTTGCCGCCTACGGCCCCCGGGTGTGAAAGATCGTGGCTCGTTGTAGTTGGCTGGTTAATAATGCTCCATAACATGGGAATATTACGAGCTGGAAGATTTTCGGGGCGTGCATGGTTGATGTGAAAAAAATTACGAATTTAGTGATTATTCAACACAACATTATTTATGTTTTCTTGTAAATTCAATGTATTACGTTTTGCAATTTGTTTTTAATTTTAGTGTTGATCGAATTAATTAAAAAATTGAAATTTTCTAAAAGATTAATATCAATAGTTACAGTAGTAAACATTCCTAATAACACGAGATTCTGCTCTCGTATTCTTAATCAATTAACCACGAAATATATCTTAGATAAAATAATAATTTTTAACCTTTTCTCTTGTGTGCAAAATAGGTGACTATTTATTGGAAATTAAATGAAATGAAATTGACGTACTTTTTCATGATAAGCCATTTCTAAATACATTCTTCTTGCTTTGTTTATATTCCCACTGGTCGAAAGGTACACATAATTCCTTACTGATTACACCGAACTCCTCTCTACACATAAATTGAGTAAACAATTGGACTCGGTAAAATAAATTTCTATTTAAATGTATCATTAACAATAGGCACTAATTATGAGATTTATGCCGCGTGAGTCAAAGTCGAAAAGGCTCGCACTGTCTCTCCCAGAGGAGAAAGGCGATTCTTAATTCTAATAAAAGTTGACTTGTTTACGATTCGGCGACACGAAATGCTTCCTGAGAGAATGAGGGTAAAGCCGACGGGCCAAGGAGCACATTGATATACGGAGCGACGGTCATTTCAATGCCAATATGTCGAGGAGAGGATAGGGGCTCACAAATCCCCGCGCGCACGCTGAAGACGCGACTGATGCTGGTGTGAAATCCGAAATCAAGCGACCGGATTTTTTTTTACGACCGCTCCGAGGATCGTAATTTATTGGACTGAATCAATACGCCTTGTAATGAGAGGAAATTTTTACGGTTACCAGTATTATTGCTTTGATAAAAAGAAAAGGAAAATCCGTTACTAAGGGAAATACAACACGTGTTCTTATTGATTTTATATTTCAAAGGAAAGTATAAATAAAATTTTTGTTCACTTATAATATAAATGGATTTATCAAATCATTATAAGACTGGATGCAAAGTCAGTTTTTTAATGAAATGATATAAGGAATGTATGCATTGTAAATCAAAATATTTCTGTTTTTAAGAGAACTATTGAACTAGTTAATTCTTTAAAATCAAATAACTTTTTAAGATTCCTCATTTTATTCACCACATAACGATTTTTTCATTTGATTAAACGTAACCAATGGCTTATAAAGATTTGCGATGGAAATAAAACAAAATCAAAGAAGACACCGATGATCGACTGGCGATCTCTTTTTTTTACGAAAAGAAACTTCGGAAGTAAATGGGAAAAGCCCGGACGTAAACATCAGGTTGAATAAAATTTTAATCTAAACTCGGGGCTGATCCGCCGGTCTGAAACGAGCTTAAGTCATTTTCTCCGGGGCGCGAAGATCCTCCCGGGCCTCCTTCGGCGCCGCCCGACACGCCGCACGGATTTAACCCCGGCCCCGGCTATATCGTCAAAATGTGTTTTCCCATCGAAGCGATGAATCGCACCTCAAATCGGATTAGTCGAGGTCTCGTCATAATCGACTGAGGTTGTGCCCCGCGCCAGACGCGCGGCGCCGCCGAGCGAAACGAGTAATTAACTCCGTTTCATTGGATTTCCTCGAAACCTCGGGGCGGCTTTCTCCCCGATCGGGAAAAGGCCATTTCCCGTATCGGAAGTTGGCGGGAGAAAACGAGGAGAGCGACGGCCGGGGCTAAGACGCCGACGCCGTGGCCGCCGCGGCTGAGTAAAATGAACTGGTACATCGGATAAGGATAAGCGGCTGATGCGCTTAAAAAGAAACTGAGGAAATTTTCGACGGATTTATAGAGTGATTTTGAGGGAGCGAAAAATAAAGTTGAAACTCCAATTAATTTCGCTTCCTTGCTCGGCTTCGTTAGCTCCTCTCTTATCTGCAACAGTTTTTACTTAATTGAGACAAGTTATTTAATTCGAATATTATATTTAAAAATTTTAATCGATAAGGATTGCGCGGATGATCATTTTTTTGCAATTTCTTTCTCATTAAAATATTATTTTATCATGAAAGTTTAATTGATCCTCCACTTCGTTTTATTCTTGCCTTCGTAATGTAGGTAATTATGATTTAAAGTATTGTATAATTAAGGTGAAAATATTGAAGGAAGCTGTAGCACTAATTGAATCTTGACTTCTTCTGTACTTATCCATCCTGAATTTCCTTTCTGATAAGAATGACAAAATATAGCAGTGGTGATAATAAAGTAGGAAATGACCTGCAATCACTTCCTAATTAAATTTAATCGTTATAGATTGTCATTTTCTTTTAGAAATTAATTATGCATCTCTTCTTCTTTTCTTCAAAAGATTATATATAACAAATTATATTTGAGCTCTATAACTGATTTTAAAAGTATAATTAATTTATTGAAGCTGTATTTAATGCAAAATAATAAATTCTTAGGATTTACCACAAAAAATAATGTATATGCTTTTCAAAATCAAACAAAACCATCTTTACCCCTTTTGAAACACAGTGTACATTTTTTACCCATAGTGAAATTAGTGAAAAACTACTAAATTTATTGAAAATTGTTCATCTAATGAATAAGTAATAGAACTTGTTTCACAAATTTTTAGTGTAATTAAATTAATCGTTATGGTTTTTCACTTACTAACGTTTAGATAGTAGTCCAAACCATTCGACCTAAAATCAATAAACAAAGTCCAGATAAAATACATTGCAAAAATCAGAGAAACTCGCAAAACAAGAAAAATCTAAAGGTACCCGAACGAACTTAGTAACTCGGTAAGCGAGGTCCTCGCGCGCGTCCCATCGCAAATCGAGTCCCTCGCGCTCGGTCGAACCGCCGAGGCGAAAGGCCCGGTTCGCGACGCACGAGCGGGGCGCGCGCGATCTCCCACTAAATCAATTATTCAGCTCGCGACGAGTCTCTCGCTCGCTCGCGGGGCAATAAAAATATTTTATAAAGATAGCCCGGGCGCCGGTGCCCGCCCGCGTATTTTACGGCCGTTGCACCCCGCGGCGGTCGGCTAAGCACACGTGCGCGATCCGTTATACGCGAGAGAGCCTCGATTTACGCGAAATTCCGTGGATCCGCCTCGCCTCGTCCAAGGTTTTCCAGGGGACCCGGGGTGCGGCCGCTTTTATTTTTCTTACGTCGCCGTGGGTTATTGAATTTTATGCTTTCGCGGGGATTTTTCGGGACGGTGTCGCTGTGTTACGATTTTTTAACGCGCATTCGTATTAAAACAAGTTCGAAGGTCAAAGATTTTTTTACGAAGGTGCAATGTGGTATGGAGTTACTTTCTAGAAAGAGAAGTAAAATTGAAATTGATATTTACTTTTTAGTTCAGGTTGATTTCATGTTAAGACTTAGAATGTACTTTTATTGAAAGATGTACATAAATATTGAAAATTTTGACATTCGAATATAGTTAAAGAAAAAATTCTTTTTCTACTTCTCTGCAGAAACTTTAAAATGAGCTTAATCAAAGTCTCTTGCTATATGTATAGTTCCTAAGAGATAAAACTTATTAAATTTACTTTTTTGTGTGCTCAACTTTTGTAGTGTTGTTAATTTTATTCACTTTTTAGATGTATTCCAAAAAAAGGATTTTTTTACGTTACTATGAAACTCTAAAAGAAAAGAAAGAAGAAAAAAGATTGAATAAAATTTAAATGAATAAGAGGGTATGGAATCTTGAAAAATCACCCCTTTTCCCAACACACTGAATTCATGTACAGATTTTATTAATTCGATTCACCTTAAACAAAACCGCATTCTCCCTTTCACGTATTTTGTTAATATTCCCCTCTCGCCTCTCGCGCGGAGTTACGCCTCTCGCTCGCTCTTTCCGCCGGCACGCAGCCACCCTTGTTTTATAACCCTGCGAGTTTAATGCTCGCATCAAACTTTTAATTGCCCGGCTCGCCTTACAAATTACTAACAGATGGGCCCTGCTTATACGTCGCGCTCGCGCCGTAAAAATCATCCGCGAGCCGGGCGCGGAAAAGCCTCTCGGCCCGCCTTTTTTCCCCCGCGCACATGTGCGAGCTTCTCGGTGTATAACCCACACCCACCCCGTCTCGACTGAAAAGTTTCCGCGCAGCGGGGAAACACTCGCGCGCGGAGTAAAAATTTCGCCTTTTTTTTTTAAAAAACCAACGTCCTCGCTGGGAAAAAATGAGGAATACGCGATAATGCGACGTTCGCCGTTTCGGGCTCTCTCGCTTCTCCGTTATTATAATTCTTCACCCTTTTTTCGGCGGTTTTACGCGAGCTGCGCGCGGAGGCGCGGACGTTAGGCCGATATTTTTTTAAGCGTCATACTTCTAACTTTGCAACGGGAGAAAAATGACGACGGTTAAAATTGATGAAAAAGTTTTTATAAAAGTGGCAGTAATCAAATTATTTTCCCTTTTTTATTATAGTCGAGATTTTTTTTAGAAAATTCATTAGTAAAGCCAAATTGGTAAGTATTTATTTGCAATTATCTTACTGGGATAGTATGACTTGCAATGCGTTTTGAAATGTGTAGATCAAATTTCATACGAGATTAAAAATGTGACTATGTGAATAGATAATCGCCTTAATTGATTCTAAAGGTCATATTATTTTTTCTCCTTTTCTTTGCCCGTATACAGCTATAATTCGCGACCCACTCGTCGTCGAATTACAGTTTTTTAATTCGTATTTAAAAACGCGACAAAACTTAAGATAAACTTGTTTATGACAAAAGAGGTCCTAATCATGCTTGAAAATTCTATGTAAATGAACTACAGGATCAGAATAAATTAGACATCGAAGTCAGCGGAATTTCGAAAAGCTGCCCGCGACTGACCTTTTTTTTTTGACCTGTGAATCGGTCGGAATCATGCAGCGCAGTCCCGCGGGGAATCGCGACGGTCCGATTGAAACCCACGGTAGACAGGTGATGGATCGAAGCCAGCGTGTTTCGTGCATTAAGTTAATTCCTAGAGGAGAACATGACGGGGTAATTCCGTCGCGTCGTGGAAGGGGAGAAAATGGTCGTTTTTATCAGCCGGTCCGAACCTGTCATAAAGTCTTTGTCATAATACACCTTGATTGAGTGCTGTATTCATAATGAAACTGAACTGCACTCGTGTACAATAATGGAAATTAGTTAATTAGTTGCCTGATCTTTACTTGACTGTTAATTAATTGTGAGTGAAAAAGTGCTTGTAACGGTAGATGCACTGATATTGTTGCTGTTGACAAGACCTTGCTCGATAAGGATTTCGTGTATCAATCAATAGATTCATTTAATTTGAAAAAAAACATTTAATCGTTGAAAAGATCGATTGAGTTCTTGCAATCATTGCAACCAAAGGTCACTAAAATTGCAATGACTAACCCGTCATGAATGCAATATACATGTGGCTCGTGGACCAATATCGTTTTTGAAATCGAGAAAATAATTCTCGCGACACGCGATGTATCTCTTTCTATCTTCCTCGGCGGCGAAACAATGCGAGACACACTAAGCAGAGCCGTTTGTCCGCAGTTCGCCCAGTGCGCCGGGGCACGCGAAACCATAAATTCCCCGACGCATAAGTTACCTGCCTTAAACACACACTCGCTCCGGTACTCGCACGACCAGACGATTACGCATACAAGCGCCGATCCGAGTAAACGATCAACAGTACAAACTTCAGCTTTCTTAGAGTGTATGGAACGCTATAAATGCGTATGTTGACATATATGTGCGTTTTCATGCCTACGTGTGTGTTATTATGTATACGTATGCATGAGCGCGAACAGAGAGAATGCGCATGAAAAAATGCGTTTCAGGGTGAACCGCTATATTGCGTTACTTTTGGCAGATGCTGAGTGATGATCTGCTTTAAATTTCATTGAAATGGTTGGATTGTACGTTGAGTTGACTGAAAGATTGAGTGGGCTTTGAAGAAAATGAGAAAACAGTTATACAAACGTACTGTTTTTCAAATGTATTCTTGCGGCAAATATTGAAATATCCCTGTAATATAAATTGTTTGTTTATAAAGCTTCATGAATTTTATTACGTGCACCTCTTAAGAGCGCTGGATTATACCGCGCTAATGAGAACCAAGATGACATGCATTTAGTTGCACCTTGCAGTCTTAATTAACTTACAATAGTAAAATTTAAATCCTTTAAATTTCAACAAATTGAGTCGTACATCTTTAGTCTTAAACATTCACATTGTCACGTTTTGATTCAACTAAGTGCATTTCACTATCAGTAAGTTGAACATCTCTTATACTCTTTCAAAATGCGGAAAGGTGAGAAACCACTCTATTAGAGTGAAAACTGCGCCAATCAAAAAGGCACATTTTTTTCTGAAAAAGAGTGATCTTTCGCTCGAATAGAGCGACGTGAAGAATTTATCATTCTGAAAATAGTAAGACACCAAAAATAAAATCGTAAAGCGATTCTCGAATTACGGATAAACATGTACGTATTTCCCGGCGGTCTGGCGTTTACCTTCGTACCCACACGCGGGCGGCAGGTCGCGGGTGGCCCCCCGCAGCGGCGTCGCCTCGCCAATGCGACACGCGACATTCCGATGACGGCGCGGCCCGCGCGATTTACGGCGGAGCGCGGCGCCCGCGGGAGGTCGGCCCTTTTCAAGCCCCTCGCCCGCGGCTCGCTCTCAGAAGGCACCCGGACGAGGGGACGGGGGTAGAGGAGGCTGGGGAGTGTCTATCCTTTTGGGACTGCGCGGGTGCGTGCGCGGGAGGGATGAATTGGCTAGTATGAAGTAATTGTACGACTGTTACGGGAGGATTGTTCTTGATTAATTATATTTGAATGAATTCCGCATTCAAGAGCTCGTGAAAGGATTCGTGATATTCTTTATGAATTTTTTGGCAGAGGTAGATTGGATTTTTACAATAAAATTAAAAAGGAATTTAAATATTTTATATTTCATTGCTTTTTTAAAAGCTCGGTTAGCTCAGTCTACTGTACGTTTTAATTTATTGATATACACTGGGAGAATTTTTTCAAAAAAATTTTAGTGTAGCTAACCGAGAAAATGAAATCGTTGTAATTGTTATCTGAATCTTGCTGATTCACGGAAAGCTCCGGAATTTCCATAAAAAAGCTCTCTCTAATCATTTCGATATTAGGTTTGCAATTTTTATATCGACCGATCTAAACCATACTATAAAATTACGTTTTTCAATTTCTTTGTACTTTCTAATTACACTTATTTTAATTTTTCAGAGGAATATTTAAATTCAACAATTCAACTTCATGAAAACTTTAGCAGTAATTCATTATTTTTAACTATGCATAAATACTATTAAGATATAATTGACAAAAACAATTAAAAAGCAACCACCTAAAAATATTTCTCATGAAAATCCAACAAAAGATAATTTATACTTATTTTAATAGCCGCCAATCAAGTGGAAACGCAGAAACTAAATTCTCACAGCAGCCCTCAAACTCCAATTAAGCTCGAAATAATAGTAACGCGAATTGCGCCGCACCTCGTCTCAGCGAGTCCACGGCGCTCCGATCTAAAAAGTGAAGCTTCCATCATAAAACCCAACTAACGGCGGATCTTCCTCGCTCCCTCCGCTCGTCTTCCCGCAGGAATATCCCGCAATACGGGCCGCCGGGGGAATTCTAATGCAGGTGAAATAACAGAGCCGCCCCCCACCCCTCGTCGCACGCCCGACGTCGACCGCGAGTCTCGCGAGGGTAAGCGCGAGTTAAATGAGGGAGCCTCGCAATTTATAATTCGCCGGCAATTAAACGGCGCGGCTCAGCGTGAATCGCGCGTCGCCCATCCACCCTGCGGGCGGGGGGTACCTCCTTTGTGACGCTAATTGCGTCTTGCTGAAATGCTTTTAATTTCAGCTGTCCTTTCCCGCCTCAATCAAGACGCCGCCCGACAGAGAGAGAAGAGCGTCTCCAGTTTCTGCTTGCGCTCGGGTTGTATCGCGTTTTCGTTTTCCGCAAATTTTGCAGCACGAGTCACTAGAAGTCGATCCTTTTTTTAGCTACGATGATGATTAAATTCGAATGATTTTTGAGGACGCCTTTGACTCGAATAAATTCACTTTCTCGCGCATAGAAAAGACCCTCAAGATTTAACGATGAGCCAATAAAATTTCCCCTCCCCCCATCCTCCCCCTCGCGCTCTAATACGGTGATCAGAATGAAGAGCGCCGTTCCGCCGGCTAATTAAAAAGGCCGTTCTTTAAACACGCGTTAGAAAGAGAGGGGCTACACCCGCGTGGGGCATTCCGGCCACGTTCGCCAATAAAAGCGGCATCGCGCGTCTCATTTGTTACAATTTAATTTTAATCAATCTCGAATAAAACAGAGGCGAGACGCGGCCCGGCCGGCATAAAATGGATTACCATTAATTCGAATTACCTGGGTGGCCCCCCCGCGGGGGCGCTCGACTCCGAAGAAAAGCCACCGCGAGATTTTCGCCGCGGTATACCCCCCGGGCGAAAAAGGCTTTTTCGGCGCGGCGGCGCCGGCTTACCGCCGCCCGCGAGAGGTACGGCCCGCCTCGCCCTCTCCTTTCTTATTTAAGGTCTTACCGCGGGGTACGCCGCGCCGACGCGGTAAATTGCATCCTCAATTTTTAATAAAGCCACCCCCGGGGCTTTGTCGGCCGCGCGGCCCGCGTATATTGCGCAGCCGAGCCCGTGGAACGAGCCCCGATGACTGTCGGCTCGGTGTAAGGGGCGGCAAAAATTCGCGCGTAACCCAGCGGGGGTGGGTACACCTTTTTCGGCCGCGCGGAGTATTCATTTATTCGCTGTAAGCGTATTAAAGGCCGCGTATTGTACATTACGGAGAAATTGGATTGCCTTTTGGGATCATTTCCGAGGGATTTCGAGCAAGGAAGGGTGCGTACGTTTCGCGGTATACAAAAGTGAAATTTACTTCTGATTTTAGAGCCTTTAGTCTGTGTAATGCGTATGAAAAACAAGTGTGGTGTATTATTTTTCAATTTCATCGCAAAAGTTCATAAAAAGAATATACGAATTAGTTTTAGTTTAGCGTTTAGTGTTTAGTGTTTTAGTTTCAATAAGTACTAACAAAATCCATCGCATTTTGCGCGTTTCTCTTCTATATGATGTTTTAATTTTTTAAATTTTTAGCAACAATTCATTCTTATCTTACAGTAACAAAAAGAAGTGTTTTTATTACAAAAGTAGAATCTCTAAATCTCATCCAGTGAAGGTTCACTGCCTAACAGTGCATATTCACTGAAAAACAGTGAGGATTAGGTCACTAATCTTTCAGTGACCTAATCCTCA